>VKOC01028987.1:0-23904 GCA_009364415.1 Spea multiplicata
TGCGTCCCTCTGGCCTTGCACAATATACGGGCTGCGTCCCTGTGGCCTTGCACAATATACGGGCTGCGTCCCTGTGGCCTTGCACAATATACGGGCTGAGCCTCTGTTCTCATCACCTACCTTATACAGACATAATGTCTCAGGATACTGTTCCATCCCAGGATGCCTTTATGGCCTGGTTAGGGGCAAAAGTCTTCTAACTCAGTGGAATCCTTTTTCTCTAAAATGTCTGCCAATTTGCCCCAAGGGCAGCCTCCTGCTCACTCCAGACCAGAGGCAATACCATCGGAGTCAGAATCTGAGAACTTTGAAGGAGAGGCGTCCGGCTCCAATCGGCCTTGGAAGGGCAGTAGTGCTTCAGTCGGCAAGGGTAAGGTACCTGCCAAACGCCCAAAACCCTCTGACACTCCTTTGCATGACCCATTATCTATAGTGGACGTATGGCACGCGGATTCATCTAGTGAATCAGAGGCTTCAGCAAATCTGGTCTTGCCCAGAGATTTTGACTCACGCTTCGTCCGTGAGTATTTGGTGGATGAGCCCCACCTAGATGATCCCAGGATCCCAGGTTGGCGAAATTGGGCCCTAAAGACCTAGGTGCAGCCACTTACTGTTTGGAGACACATTTGTCAAGGAATTAAACCGCCACGTATCCTTGATGACATCATGGAATAAGGCCAAACTGTCAATGAGGAAGGTCTTTTAGACTGACCTTCGTTTCTCTGGGAGGGCTGGTCGACCGCCGGGCTGCCAGCCGTTCATCCCTAGGCTCCCGGTACTTCCCTCAGAACCAGAGGTACTACAGGACTCCGTTCCAACAGAGGGCCTTCAACCCACGCGGAGACGGTAGAGGCGCTTCTGGATTTCCCAGGGGACGCTCCGTTTTCGGTAAGTCCGAATGCTTCTTGTCCTTCGTTTCCTTCCTCGGGGTTGCGGGCCATATATCATCTTTTTCCACGACTGGGTGTGGATTTTGTCGGACCCTTGGATCCCCCTAACGGTACAGGTTTTCCAGATAGTTTTTCAGCTCTTCCCCCTTTCAAGTACGCTGACCGCCCACATCTCAGAGGGCTTTACCGATCAGGCCTTAATGGTAGCAGAACTCCGCACCTTACGCGACAAGGGGGCTATCCAGCGGGCAAAAGGATCAATCGGTTTCCTCAGCTCCTTTTTCCTAGTACGCTAATGCACCGGGGACTTCCGCCCAGTGATCAATCTACGGGCTCTCAATGCTTTCGTTTATCGCCACTTCAAAATGGTAGGGATCCGTCTCTTCTGAGACCTTTGGTTGGAAGGCGATTGGTTTACATGGACCTCTCGGACGCTTTTTCTCCGTCCCAATTCACCCAGATTCCAGGCGATTTCTTCAGTTTCGCTGGGGCAGGCAGGTATGGCAGTTAAAGGCCCTTCCCTTTGGCCTAAGTTCAGCTCCTTGGTGCCTTACAAAGCTCCTGAAGCCGGTCATGGCTCTCTTCAGGTCCAGGGGTATCAGGTGTATAGTCTATCTAGACAACATTCTACCCTTCTCTAGCTGCCGGGAGACCCTGCTCCCCCAGACCGATTTCGTGGTGCAGTCCCTTCACCAACTCTGGTTTCTAGTCAATTCTCTGAAATCCGAACTAGTCCCAAGCCGCTTTCTCTTCTTAGGCTTCTTAGACAACATGTCGGCGGTTCGATATATCAACCGCTTAGGGGGTAACAAAGGACGTTTTCGACTTTTGCCTTGCGTGCAACATACTCTGCCGGCAGGATACCTCCCGGGCGCCGAGGTTCTCTTGGCGGACGGGTTCTCCAGACACTGGCGGGATGCGAGCGACTGGAGACTTCTCAGTCGGGTCTTGCACCTGGACCTATTTGCATCCAGGACGAATCCCCAGATGGTCATTTTGAGGGTCATCCATCACCTGTGTTGGGACGGGGGGCCTTTGGTTCTGGTGACCCCCCCCCCGTGGCATGCTCAGCCGTGGTTTCCAGCCCTGCTGCAGTTATCTGCCCAGGATCCTCTGGAGATCCCATCTCTGTACTATCCCCTGACGGGCCCGGAGGTCCAGGTTCATGCGCTCATCCTGGAAAGACATCTCCTCCTGGTCGTATGGACGATTTCAGGGGACCCCGAACGGTCCCGGGCCTATTGGAGGTGGCTCAGTCCTTGCTCCGCAAATCTTGGGCTCCAGGCACCAGTATGTCATACCGGACGGCTTGGCGAGGCTGGGCTCCTTGGAGTTTGTGACGGCACATGGATCCCCTTGGCTCCCTTAGTCTGCCACCTTTTGCATGGTATTTGTTTATCCTGTCCTTCGGCGCCGCGCTATGGTTCTCTGTGGGAAGTAGCTGTCGTGTTAGATTTCCTTCGGGATGGCCAGACAACGATTCGCTCTCCCTCCGACAGTTGTCGGCGAAACTTTCCCTTCTGTTGTATCTCTTATGCTTTCATAGGGTTTCGGATGTTAGCGCTTTGGATGCTCATGCTGTCTCTATTCTCCCCCGAGTTGTTCTCGTCTGTATCCCCAAAAATGTGTCGCCGGGTGTGTCAGGACTTTCTGTCACGCACGACGTCGATACGTGCGGTCTTGACATCTCAACTCCTCCTCTCCTTTGTAAAACCTTTCAAGGCTGTTTTTCTTCTCCTACAAGAGCACCGGTGCTTTTTCCGTCAGGGGGGCTGCGGCCTCCTGTGCCCTTCGGGCTGGTGGAGCTTTAGTGGCTATTCTGCGAGCGGCGGATTGGTCCCGTGCCTCCACCTTTCGGGCATGTTATTTCCGCCCGGTTTCTTCAGGGGCAATGGCGTTGGTTTCCGGCGTTAAAAATGCAAAATACGAAGCCTCCTGTCTTGCCTTAAAATTTGAAATTATTCTAGCCTTGGTGCCCGAATAATTATAATTTTAATAAAGACAGGAGGCGAGTATTTTCCCTCCCTGCCCTCCCGATGGTTAGGTGTACACTCTGGGTAAGTAAGCCTGGTTTGAATTCGTTTTGTGTTTTCTTGGGGTTTTGTCTGCTCCGTTGCGTTTGATGTTTTGTGATGACTGTCAGTGATGCTCGTGCTACTGTGTTTTCCCATGTTTGTGAAGAATTTGGTTCTGTTATGTCTCTCTCTTTGTTTCAGCTTGATACCATCTCCGTGTCCCAGTTGGAGTGCATTGTCGCCTTGCTCTTGACTTTGGTTCCAGTTCGAGCCCCTGTTCTGAGTGTTGGGTTCGGTTTTCCATTGCTAGATGGTTTGCTGCGTTCTTCAGTTCCGGTTCACAGCGGACGAAAGAGGAAGAGGAAGATAGTTAAGGGGTTTATATACCACCTATGTACTGTTTCTATTGGTTGTTTTCACTTGTGGTGTTAACTCTTTCTTTGCTGCTGTTGGTGAGAGTAAAGGAAGATATGCAAAATACTCGCCTCCTGTCTTTATTAAAATTATAATTATTCGGGCACCAAGGCTAGAATAATTTCAAATTTTGGTTTGATTTTATGATTCCATTTTCTTTAAAGTTCATATTTACATTAATACAAAAAACATATCCATAATAATGTTTTATAGATAATACAAAATGATACCTTAGGTTTAATTTGACTGATCACAATTGTCTGCAGTTGTTTGCAAGTGCATATATACAAAGCTAAAATTTGAGAGTTTCAAGTGATCGCATGCAAGAAATAAACGACAAGAAATAAAAAGAAAAAAACAAAAAAATAAACCTTTCTTTTTAATTTAAATATTTCTTAGTTTTTTAATTTTGTTTTATTTAAGTGGTAGTTTTTAAGGATAGGAGGTAAATTGGAACTTCAAGGATGATGAATGTATGAGTTGCTTTCTTTTGTTCCACTCAGATCTACTTGACACTCAGCTGTCTCCAATGGGCAATCAATTATGTCTTCTTAGGCTGGTTGCTCAGTTATTGGAATCTCTACAGTGTAAGAGCTCATTTTCCAGGATTTCTGGTTCCAGACTACAGCTCCAGCATTGCTCCACCAGTCCAATATGACTATCCAGCAGACTGGTTCATTATCATTCAGCTTGTCCTTCCGCATTGTACCTTGCCTCCACTGTTGCTTCTGTGCCATCCTACCTATGACAGAAGTTTCAGCAGCAGCAGCCACCTAGAGCTTTGTTTGCCATTGGGATCCAGCTCTGCTTATAGTAAGTATGTGTGCAGTCTTGAGGATATTAAATCATTCCGGTTTTGTCCAAGTTTTCCTTTCCATGAGAAAGACAGGTGGGAACTTACATCTCAGCTACCTTTTGATAACATTGGCTCAAATAAGAACCTGTTAATTCAGGAAGCACTGCGATTGTGTCTATATGTTCAAACTTATGTACCTTCTGATTATATTTTCTCCTGGTTACTGGATACATGACACTTCACCAAAGTGGGTATGGTTTTGGGTTATTGTTTCCCCAAAGTGTGGGCCTGATAGCACCATATGAGAATGGTATGCTTCAATCTTTCTAAATTTAATGACAAAATTAAACAATACACAACAAGTAGCTATCATTCAACTTTGAATTCTTTGCATCCAGGTTTCTATCATAAAATCTTATATGGATTGACCCACCTAATAGAGACCAAACTAATCTGCTCCCCTGTCCCTGGTGAGATGCTGGAGGGAGACATATTGTTGAAGCCATGTGAAAGAAGTGAGCCATGGAAAAGAGCAGGAACTTTAGAGAATGTACTGTGGGATATCAAAAATGCAGTTATTTGAAAGCATATATTTTAATTTAAATTCAGCATCTATAATGTAGCAAAGAGGCGAAAAAGGGTCAGTAGATGACAGTTCTTCGCCTCATTTGTTGTTCCAAGGTGATATTTTTGGTAGACTATAATACTACTTCCTAAGGTAGTGTAATTTAAAACCAAAAAAATATATATATACTTTTTAAGTAAGTAATTTGAGCGGGTAGTGGACATTTTGAATAATACCAATAGAAACTGAGTGACAACTTTATTGATTCAGGATATTAAAACTCCAGTCCCAAATAAAAATCACGCATTTTAATTTCAGAGGTTGTATATTCAGGTACGAAAGTGAGACAGAAAGACAAAGTAATCCTTAAACAATGGGAGCTGTAGACAAGATTTACTGCTCAGCATTTTAAAACCCCTTCCATTCACTCTCACTCTTGAAAGACCAAAAAAGTAGGAGACAGACCTGCCAGGCAGCTATTTGTGAAGTAAATGTTCCAATTTCTTTCTAAAATACAATATAGAGTGTAATTTTGTCACATGCATCTGTTGCTATCAGCTCTCACTTTGAGCTGAAGTGCTCACCAGAGCATTTACTGAAGTGATTCTTCCTCCCACCCCTGACATCTGCCACAGAAAATGCTGCATTATTCATCAGCGTACTAATGGCAGGTGATGAGATCTTTTCACGCTACATCCCTCTCTGTAGGTGTTTATTACTCTGTTCACTAGCAGCCTGCTATTACTGAGAGGCCAGAAGAACTCGGCGTACTCGCTTGACAGGTAATGGGAAACGTGCTTCGCTCACTTGGCTCACAAGTGCAGATGAAGGTTATTAGGGATATGCGGCAATATAGTATATGCGATAAGGATTAAGCAAAACTGCAGTATTTGGGAATACTTACAAATTGTGTCAGTTTTGCTTGTTACAATATGTCTATTTTGCCATCATTTCAGCTGTCATCATGCAAGAAATAATTTCTCCTATTCACCTGTGATATCTGTGATTGATGCGGCCAACAAAAAAAGCAAAAATAATTTCTGACAAGTAAGACATTTTTCTTTGTCTATATAGAATAGAATAGTACTTTGATTTGTAGAAAGAGACCACTGGTCAATCCACCTGCATACATGTGAGGTTATTTTCTGAATTGAGGTTTGATTTTTGGTAAAGTGTGAAAAAGGATGATTGTAGGACAATGCTAAGTTCTGACATATGGTCAACTCTTCAGTTTGCATTTAATACATAATAATAAGAGCACCTACCCATTACAAAAATAGGGAATAAATAATGCATAATGTAAATGTTATATGTAATTGAAAAGGCTGTGGAGGAGAAAAGAGAATAAATAAATACATTTTAATCAGATTTATCATAACAACTAAAAAAAAAGCTAAAATTCTGAAAAGTGCTATTATGGTGGATCTCCTCTGGAGCAGGTTTAAATAAGGACAGAGGTCCTTTTTTTCACAACATGTAAATGCAATGAAGACATTATTGCGTTCAGTCAGAGACAGACGAAGGGATCTGTAGAAAAATGTGTTTCTGGATGGATAAATACACGATAAGAGCCAGAAAATATGCATATTTTTATCAGAGAGAACAAATGCAAAAACATGAGATTATTGAATAAATATGAAAAAAATACTCTACACTCAAACAAAAACATGAACTGGTCCCACAACTGAGAATTGTGGCCATCATTTTACCAGTGTGGGAAAATACAGAATAAATGTACTTCTGTATTGGCATATTTATGTCAATGTGTAAAAAAACAAAAAGGAACAAAACAAAAACTGCATTTAGAGACTGAAAGTTATTTGGTTTTCTCAAGCAGCAAAATGAGAACAATATCAAATTATTACTATTCATAATTTTAGTATATTGTACTCAGATGGTGTCAAAGATGTGAATTTTTAAAAAAACAAAATCAAGCATTTAGGTCTATTCAATAAAAAGTTGTGTGGTCTGTCAAGTTATTCTAACAATTGCAAAACAACTTGTGTATTCACTAATGCCAGAGGAGGGCATAAAAACTAAATGAAAACGTTAACATTTTGTTAAAATATAATCTAACTTCAATTTATTTAAGTAAATATAAAATACAGGGGAAAAAGAATAATAGGGTATCCAGGAGCAGGGAATGAGTGTGAGGGAGGTAAAGATGGGAATTATATTTGCTCTCTATGGCTTTAATGATCTTTTTTTTTTAGTAAATGTGTTTTATCAATTTTTTAAAGAAGCATGGGAGACTCGCAAGTCACTCTCCCAACCCCTTGGGAATGCAAGGTGAAATTTGCAAGTTTGGAACTCTCAAGGAACTTGCAGGTTCGTGAATCTGAGAGTCGCTTTTTTTCAACTTGTATTAACTCTTCTGTCAGTATTTTTTTCTAGCACAAATGCAAGCTGGCTTTAGGTAATTTTGCAAGTTTAGACCCCAATGAAATGGTTAAATATGAATACTTCCCTCAATGAAAGCAGCTACCATATAACACTCTTCCTTGAAGTGTATACAGAGGTAAATTCAAAACAATGGAACGCATATACAAGGGGGAAGAGAAGAGACAAAACAAATAGTGTAATATAGTTAAACCAAAGAAATATTTATAATTTAAAGTTCCACTCACAAAAGGACTGGATAAATCAGGCTCATCAAAATTCAGGTTTCTAAAAACTGTGTTCTGTAAAAATAAGCATAGCCAGGATGGTGCAGTATTTACTTATACTGCACCATCCTGGCTATGGTGCAGTATAAGTAATACTTATACTATCAACCTTTAGTAAATACTGCACCATCCTGGCTATGCTTGTTTTTACAGAACACAGTTTTTAGAAGCCTGAATTTTGATGACCCTGATTTATCCAGTCCTTTTGTGAGTGGAACTTTAAATTATAAATATTTCTTTGGTTTAACTATATTACACTATTTGTTTTGTCTCTTCTCTTCCCCCTTGTATATGCGCTCCATTGTTTTGAATTTACAAATTGTAATAAGCCTCAAAGAAAAAACTCCTTGACGACCACCTTGGTTCATTATTGGTATCTGAAAAGGAAAACAATAGAATTTTTTTTATAACTTCATTGTGAAAATAAATAGTCCTTTTAGGATGTTTGTTAATAATGTATAACCTTGTTTGTTTCATATTAAATATTGTGTAAATAGTAGGCATTAAACATGAAAGCTGGAGTACTACAGAATGACTATAATTAAATGGCATTTCCCTCAACTTTGATCACTTTACAAGATACTTCTGCTTATTAAATATCTGAAAGAGAAATGAGTCAGCGATACAACACATTATAGATAATGTGCCACCTCTGCACTTTTCTCCTAAATTGCCTGGAGCAATAGCAGTGACACCTATGTTTTAAAAAAAACAGATCCGTCTCTTCTTCATTTTTAGTCCTGATTACTGCTATCTCTCTCTATTACTGTGCCTTCCTTTTCAAAATCATACCAGTCTAGCAACTGAAATAAAATCAGGCTTTCTTATAGATGACAATATGTAAGCTTGCTCTTTGTTAATGTTAAAGATGATGGCCTACACATGGCATTGTCAGCCAGTTACGGTTGCTGAGGGATCAGATCAGTTGTTCTGGACCCTTTGACCTTGGATCTAATTAGTTATTTTTATGGTTACATAGTAAACAGGGCGTATTATCACTGACCACAAAATGTAGCAGCCACCCCAGGATCCTACAAGGGTCAAAAGATATAACAAATTAAATACCTTTGAACACTCCATTGGCTAACAACCAGTTTCAGTATGATATAGCAGCCATGTGGGAGTATGCCAAAGTCCCTCACAAAAAAAAACAATACTACATTGACCTATCCAATTTGGTTAACTTGATGTCTTGATCACTTATAACCGTGATAACAATTCAGAGCTCAGTATTCCTGCATCACCTCAATGCTATACCTAACTTTGAGTCAATTAAAATAAAATACAGTACTTTGCATTTGCATCGTAGCAGAAATTAACCAACTTTAAGATATATCAGGACATCCAGTGATTAAAAATGTAATTTTGCTCTGGTACACAGTGGATATTTAGAATGTTCACAGTGCATGAAATTAGTTCACATTATAAGAAATGCATGCATGGTAGCAATTATGTCATTTATGCCCAAACTAATTATGTGTTGATATGTGAGTGTTACATTTCAATGATGTTAACTAATGTACATATGTATTCTTTTAAATTGTAATTGGATACCATAACTTAACCTAACATGAGTTTCAATGTTTTTATTTAAAAAACTATTTAGATCAAGTGAATTCAATGTTTAGAACTTAAAGATACAAACACAATATAAATACAAAAAATATATATATTATTGAAAACCCTTAATATATTTTCCAAGGCTAAAATGTATATGAATTCTACCATCTGAGCTCTCAAGGCCTGGAATACACAATTGGGAGGATACAGTGTGGCTCAGACAGATACCAGGAAGTTAATAAGTAGACAATGTTCTTGTCAAGAGAACATTGCTGATGTGCATTTTCATGAATCTATTTCCTAACTATGATTGCTTAAACTAGAATGGATTTTTATGATGCTTCTTGAACTTCGCAGTCAGCACAGAGAGATATATCATCTTGCCGTAGCTTTTGTGTGCAATTGTTTTTGACATGAACCTTTTCAGCTTTGCTTGGTGCTTTTTTGTTTAAAGGAAATTATGAGTAATGTAGAACGGTCTCTCCTATTTTATATACTGATTTGAAACCTTCAGCAATATTTTATACTAATATACAGAAATAAAGTTCAGACACTGGACATTTTGCTTGAGCTTAAATTAATAAAATAAATTTTTTATTATTATTCTTTTTTAAAAAGCTATTTGGAAATCACTTTACCTACGCAAACCACCCTGTCCAGGAGTGGAAGAGCTTATAGACAGTACAACATGGGCAATGTAATCCTTTCAATTCCATATTAAATTCAGCATTGCATTTAATTTATAGAGTTTTGATACATTTTTGAACGTTATGCCTGGATGATATCGCTAATCAATTAAAATAACCACACCAAGGTTATTTCATGGAAATGCTTGCTACAAGTATATGAATTTTAAGTACCTTGGCAGAAGTCCATGTACATTTTCTTTTGAAGTACGGCTTTCACCAGTCAAGATTGGTGCATTACTGGCATGAAGGCCAAACAAGTAATTATATATATATATATATATATATACATACAGGGGGGCAAAAAAATTGTGCAAGTTCTCCCACTTAAGAGATGAGAGAGGCCTGTCATTTTCATCATAGGTACACTTCAACTATGAGAGACAGAATGAGACAACAAAGTCCATAAATCACATTGTCTGATTTTTAAATAATTTATTTGCAAATTATGGTGGAAAAGAAGTATTTGGTCAATAACAAATGTTCATATCAATACTTTGTTATATACACTTTGTTGGCAATGACAGAGGTCAAACATTTTCTGTAAGTCTTCACAAGGTTTTCACACACTGTTGCTGGTATTTTGGACCATTCCTCCATGCAGATCTCCTCTAGAGCAGTGATGTTTTGGGGCTGTCGCTGGGCAACACGGACTTTCAACTCCCTCCAAAGGTTTCCTATGGGGTTGAGATCTGGAGACTGGCTAGGCCACTCCAGGACCTTGAAATGCTTCTTACGAAGCCACTCCTTCGTTGCCCGGGCGGTCTGTTTGGGATCATTGTCATGCTGAAAGACCCAGCCACTTTTCATCTTCAATGCCCTTGCTGATGGAAGGAGTTTTCACTCAAAATCTCACAATACATGGCCCCATTCATTCTTTCCTTTACACAGATCAGTCGTCTTGGTCCTTTTGCAGAAAAACAGTCCCAAAGCATGATGTTTCCACCCCCATGCTTCACCGTAGGTATGGTGTTCTTTGGATGCAACTCAGCATTCTTTCTCCTCCATACACGACTAGTTGAGTTTCTACCAAAAAGTTCTACTTTGGTTTCATCTGACCATATGACATTTGCCCAATCCTCTTCTGGTTCATCTAAATGCTCTCTAGCAAACTTCAGACGGGACCGGACATGGCTTAAGCAGGGGGACACGTCTGGCACAGCATGATTTGAGTCCCTGGTGGATTAGTGCGTTACTGATGGTAGCCTTTGTTACTTTGGTCCCAGCTCTCTGCATTCACTAGGTCCCCCCGTGTGGTTATGGGATTTTTGCTCACCGTTCATGTGATCATTTTGACACCACGGGGTGAGATCTTGCATGGAGCCCCAGATCGAGGGAGATTATCAGTGGTCCTGTATGTTTTCCACTTTCGAATAATTGCTCCCACAGTTGATCTCTTCACACCAAGCTGCTTGCCTATTGCAGATTCAGTCTTCCCAGCCTGGTGCAGGTCTACAATTTTGTTTCTGGTGTCCTTCAACAGCTCTTTGGTCTTGGCCATAGTGGGGTTTGGATTATGACTGAGGTTGTGGACAGGTGTCTTTTATACTGATAACAAATTCAAACAGGTGCCATTAATACAGGTAATGAGTGGAGGAGAGAGGAGACTCTTAAAGAAGATGTTACAGGTCTGTGAGAGCCAGATATCTTGCTTGTTTGTAGGTGACCAAATACTTATTTTACCGAGGAATTTACCAATGAATTCATTAGAAATCCTACAATGTGATTTCCTGTATTCTTTCCCCCCATTCTGTCTCTCATAGTTGAAGTGTACCTATGGTGAAAATTACAGGCCTCTCTCATCTTTTTAAGTGGGAGAACTTGCACAATTGGTGGCTGACTAAATACTTCTTTGCCCCACTGTATAACCAATACGTCAAAAGTAAAGGATGTACTTCTGACAAGACAATTAAAATTTAGTAAAAAACCCCCAAAAAACTGACCGTAAATAAAGTGGTGCAGCGAGCCCCCTGCCCTACTTTATGGCAAATCTACAGTCTATAGTCGGTGGTAGTGAACTGGTGGTGACAGTACAATTTTTTGAACTGTCTAAACATTCTAGTAGCACATCTCTCACCAAATTATAGCCATGTGTGGATCAACTGCACAGGGCATATATTTGGCATACCTTTCTAAAAATATGTCCTTCTCCATACACAAAAGTAGGAGGAAGAAAGTTTAGCTTGGCTTAATTAGTAATTTTTATAGTAAGCCTAAAAAGAATATTTCAAATTAGTAAGCAATTACTCTGTAAAAGGGATAGTAGAATTATGAGAAATGTTCAGCCCTTGAAAAAGGTTACCAGCAGTAGGGTACTTCAGGGAAAATTGTAGAGCCCTCAAATTGATTGTTTCATAATTTATTTGGTTGATGGTAATGAACACAAGAGTTCCTGTATTCTCTGATAGCGTGATATGTGCAAGCAAAACAAACAACTTGGAGTCATGTAATCATATATGCGGGGTGATTTAAAGCTGACAAGTTTCCCAGATTCATGCAAAAACTAGGTTAGTAATTGAGCTCTAAACGCAAGCAAGCACCAACAATTATGTATAATAACTGAAAGAGCAATGACTTGTAAAGTGGTTAACTCATTTAATATCCCATGTGTACTCACGTAAACCACTCCATTTTCCGATTAGTCTGTTCTGCCTTTTATGTCTGATGGAAAACGATAGTCCTACAGCCGGGATGGTCTCCTGCCATTGTACAAAAGCATTGATGAAATTTAACTCTGCAAAAGACGGGGCTATGGAATTGAGAGATTTAGCACAACAGCTGGAGGTTCACAGTTTCCTCTCGCTGTATAAAAATTAAATTCAACAACCTGAGTAAATTAAATATTAGTCAGAAAATACAGAAAGGCTCTTCTATAAACAGTATGACCGTACCAATTCAATGCCCCAAATGCGAATGAACTGCCTTTCTCAGCCAAAATGCACTTGAACAGTAAGCGATCATATCAAACCACCTAACCACTAATTAATACAAAATGACATTGGAGCACACCATTGCCACAGCAACCTTTCCAAATAACTTATATAAATGCCTGCAAAATCATTACAAAACTACTGGTATGGTGTCCATATTTAGCTTAGTCAGGTCTAGTGGAGGTTAGACGAAGGATGCGATAGTCTGAAATGCCCAGGCAAAAATGTATCAATTTTAGGTACTCAAACATGGCGTATACCTCGTTGAATCACATTAGGAGAAGGATTTTCTATGGCTTCAATATAGCATTTTTCGTGAATATACATAATGTTTCTGTGATGTTTAGTCAGGTTGTTGAATCAGGGCCAATTAAGGCCATTGAATTGATCCCCACAATTTCATCATCGCTAAATCTTGCTCTATCGACCGTTGCTAAACCCAGTGTTATCTTGTAGCAACCTGCAATCTTGTAAGTGATTAAGGGAGGGTTGCTTAGGATATCCCAAATCCTCAGGACTTGAACATGTCTGATGATTTTTACACTAGTCTTAGGTCCAATGGCAGATTATTAGGGTCACACAGAACAGAGATGGTACCTTCATAATGCACTGTGCTGTCTTACCCACCCAATCACTGTTTTCACATTAGTATATTACATTTGAAGTGTTGCTTCAAAACAAGATACTTAACCTGTAGAGTGGTAGCTACATATGGGCTAAGGAGGCCAGCTATACATCTCCTGTGTACTGGCAGTCTGAGCGGTTTTCTGAGAGATCCCCATAAACTAATTCTACAAGCAAGACTTCTGTTAAAGACAGGTGCCTGTCTTTCACAGAAGTAAATTAAAGTAAAAGAAAAAACATGTAAAAGGTAAAAAAAAAACAACAGTCAAAAAGCTAGTTCTTACAACCTGTAGGCCTCTTTGAGGTCATGGCGACAAACGTAATACTGTAAATATTTGTGGTGCAAACTTCCTTGCACAGCCCATCGTATTCGGTACACAACTTCTAGAAAAAAATCACATAAATGTATTGTAAAAGCTCAACACAGGCATGCCTCTAAGCAGCCTTTTAATACAAGCCCATTTTTATGGACTTAAAATGTTGGTAGTTGCTTGTTGAAAGGTTACCTAGATTAAATAATAAACACACAATATCAACTAGACATAGCATGAGTTATAATGCACAGCTGTTAAGATGCACTGGGTAATCAATTTAAAGAAAAATAAATCAGCCTAATTCCTGAGTTTTTGTAATATACTGCCCTACTTCACTGCTTCTGAATTAAGTTGTCTAGTGATTTTCAAGCAATCTAATTAAATCTGTCCACTCGCTGCAGATAATTATCAGTCTTTCCAATGCTCATCTTAGCACTGAACTAATTTCTGTATGATGGGTGTCTTGCTTTACAACAGATCAGATGCTAATAAGTAACAAGCAAGACAGACAGGCTGATAAGTTATTCTGTTTAGCAATCAAAATACCCCTAGTATTAAACTTGAAATAGACATAAAGTACAGCTCTTATTTTCCTCGAGATCCAAGTGCTCAGGGTGGTCTGAATCCTGTTTTTACTGATTAAAAAAATAATATATTTAATGGAAACCAATGTATATGATTGTGTAGTGTAGTGTGACCGCTACATTTCTGCCATTCAGGGACACACTATGAAGCGCATGAGATCACACACACAGGTATATATATACCGGTATATATATATATATATAATATATATATATATATATCGTATTGGCCCGAATATAGGCTACACCCCCCACTTTGTCTTTATAATCGGGGTTTAGCACAGGGATGAGCAATCCGTATTGCCTGACGCCCAGGACATGCAGTCCCGGACAGGTGTTTTTTTTTTCTATTTCATCTAGCCTTGCTGCGAGCAAGCAGCAGGGTTAGGATCCAGATCCCCCGCAGCGCTGCAGGGACCTGGACCCTCATTTCCGGCAGCCAGTGAATGTCTGTGCGATGCACGTAGACAACCTCCACTGATGGCACTTCCTCCAGATCCTGTATAACGGAGCTCCGGTGTGACATACCCTTCCGGTGCTCCACCATAGAAGCCCCGGCGGAATTGCCTGCAGCAGAGGTTGCGCGCAGACGTCCACCGGCTGACCCTGCTAGACACCAGGGAGTCTGGGGTTGCATTAGTAAGTCTGGGGAGGGTGGCATGTCTAGGGAGCAGGGAGAGTGGCATATCTAGGGAGCAGAGTGGCATTTCTAGGGGAAAGAGTGGCATTATCAGGAAGCATAAAGCATGTCATGGGGGGCAGATTGGCATATCTGGGGGGCATAAAGCATATCAGGAGGGTCAGAGTGGCATATCAGAGGAGCAGTGGGGAATATTTATGTATTTGTGTATTTTTTCTTTAAAAAAATTATTCCGATATATATATATATATTATTAGCCCCTGCTGCTGATATATATATGTTAATATTAGCTCCTGCTGCCACTTATATATACTAATAGCCCCTTCTGTCAATATATATATATATATATATATATATATTTTAGATCCTGCTGCTAGTATATAAATAAATAGACCTTGCTGCCAATATATATTAATATTAGCCCCTGATATAAATATTAGCCCCTGGTGCCGCTATATATTAATATTAGACCATGCTGAAACATAGCATTGCAGGTGTAGATCAGGTATAGATAAAACCCCTTAAATTCCAGGCATAGATCACAGGTTACATACCGCAAAGCCAGCCCTGGCGTCCACACTGCCCACCCAGATAACTCACATAGGACTTGCCATCTTTGTCCCCAAACAGCCCATCCTATGCCATCTTTGTCTCATAAACACACTGCCTGTGCCATCTTGGTCCCCAAGGCTCAAACTCCCTGCTTGTGTCATTTTTGCCTTTCCACAAATCAATTATACATCTATGATACACACAAACACTTTTACAGTCACTCACTAATTCACACTTCCATTCACTTGATTCATTCACACAATCATTTATTCTCTCACTCATTCACACAAATCATTTACGCATACTGTATTCATTAATGCATTTTCACAAGTTCATTAATTATTTCCCTCATTCAGACAATTCACCCACACATTAATTATTTCATTCTCTCACTCATTCACACAATTCATCCACACACTAATTGATTCATTCATTCTCTCACTCATTCTCACTTTTTATTTCAATATTCTTATAACCCTCTTTCTCACTATCTACCTTTCCCCCTTTTTTCACTATACACCCCCTCTCAAGTAGCGTACCTAGGGGGGGCGGGCGGTCCGCACCGGGTGCCGCTCATCAAGTGCCGCTGGAGGAGCAGGCTCGCAAGGGAGCGGTATTGGAGGTCTTTAACAGACCTCCGGCTCCCTTGAGTGATTTTAAGCCGGTTCAAGGATCTCCGTGCGGCAACAGCTGCTGTGCGCCCACCGATGTCCGGAAGAAGACAGAAAAACTGAAGAAGAGGAGCGAAGAGGAGGAAAAGGAGCTGTAAGGAGAAAAGAGGAAAAGTAGGAAAACATTCAATGAGAGTGACAGTGAGAGTGGATTGGTATGTGTGGATTGGTATGTGTGGATTGGTAATTATGCTCTAAAGTACATCATAACCCCCATCACTCTATACTGTTCCATTCCACTGTGGCAGAACTGGGAGACAGAGGCCTTGCACCCCCACCGCAGGACTTCTGAAACGTAAGTGAACTTCAAAGAGGGAGAGGGTAGATAGTTAGTAGGGGCTAGATAGGGAGAAGGGAGTGAGACGGGGTAGATAGGGCAGAAGGGAGTGAGAAGCGGTAGATAGGGCAATCAGACTCCTATCATGCCAAGTCTGCGAGTAAATCCTGGAATCTGGGTATGCCTGGGCATGATAGGAATGTGAGTGCTGTTAACAATCATATAGTAAATGCTGCATTTTCGGTTTCAGTCCGGAATTCGTTTCGGTGCATCCCTACTACTAATGAAGTGGTAGGCCTACACCACATCAATGTTTTGCTTAGTATATAGTGATAGGAGTTATGCTGCACTATTGTCAATGTCTGGCTCAATGTATAGTGATAGGGATTACGCTGTACCACCGTCAATGTGTGCCTCAGCATATAGTGATAGGTGTTATTCTGTACCACCGTCATTGTCTGCCTCAGTATATAGTGGTAGGTGTTATGCTGTACCACCGTCAATTTCTTTCTCAGTATATAGCGATAAGTGTATGCTATACCACCTTCAGTGTCTGTGCCGGTATATAACGGTAGAAGCTATGCAGTTTTAAATTGTGTGTGTGAGGGGCCACATACAGGATCCGCCCCAGGTGGCAAATACCTAGGTACGCCCCTGCCCTCTTTCCCCCGATTTCTCACTATTCTTTCCCCCTCTCCCCGCCTTTCTCACTATCTACCCCCTCTCCCTCCCTTCTCACTACCCCCTCTCCTCCCCTTCTCATTATTTACCCTCTCTCCGTTTATAGTTCACTTACCTTCCAGAAGTCCTGCGGTGGGAGCGCGAGGCCTCTGTCTCCCTGCTCTGCCACCCCTGGCCTTTTTTAATGTCCCTGGTTCTGGACATCATATAGACCTATGCCTCATAAATAAGTGGGTTAGTTTGTCTACTAGATGTTTTGTGTGGATATTGATATTTAAAAATAAAAAAGCAATGTCATATTATATCTGTCGTTTATGAGATTTTTTATATAATGTTTTAAAGTTCTCACTTGAAACGTTAAGTATTACTGCTAGTAAAGTGTTGCTTACTGATTCATTCATAAAACAATGCTGCCGTTACAATAATTCTCACAAGGTGACATTTAGCCAAAGATGCATTGATGAGACACAGACGTTAGCATTTTTTCCCCGATTTAGAGTTTCATTATTTTTACTTATATGTAGAATTAGGTACAAAATTAATTTCCATGAATAGGTGTTTCCTGCCTTAGCTTCTGAAAATAAGAGTTATTTTAGCATTGTTCTATATTCAAACTCCACCACCCTCTAATATTCATTACAATGTCTCACCTTTAAACATTGTTCATGTGTTTACATGATGATAATCTCACATCATCTACATCACTATCAGGGTTTACCATATTTCCCCAAGTATAAGACGCACCCCTATTTTGGGGGGCCGAAATAAAAAAAATACATAAATTTATTGTAGGCTGCCTGGGCATGAAATGAGTGTGATTGATGTTAGCTGCTAGAAACTGTTAGCAATCACACTCCTATCATGCTCAGGCAGCCAGTACATGCACATCACTTTCAGCCTCCCTGTCCACCCTCCCTGTGCCCCCTACACACGGATCCATGCCAACACACAGACACACACATGTACATACATACATGCATACATTAATTTACTGCAGATCTGCTGCTGCCACTCGTCGACTTCTGTGGGGGCTGCTGTTTCCCCTCTGCCTTGCTTGAGCAGGAACAGGAACTGAGCGGAGTCATGTGATGCGATGTGCATTCACGTGACTCCACTGGGTTCCTGTGGAGCTGCGGCTGATCAAGAGACGCTGCTGAGCAAAACAGGTATACAGCAGGTCCCCTTTTTAGTTAAAAAAAAATGTACCACCACTGTATAAGAGGGAACCGATTTTTAGACCCCACATTTTTCTAAAAAAAGTACATACTTTTTATTTATTTGTTGCCCAACCTCATTTTGTACTACAAACCACTTCAAAGAAAAGGCTAAGGATTGCATTGAATTAATACTCTAACACATGTTATTCAATGGGTTTTTAGACAGTCTCTGTGCATTAAAAGAAATCCCTGAGAGCTGTATGTGACCTACCGGCTACAACACGGGAAACATTTCACAAAATACTTACACCATGTTGAGCTCAATTTACATATATGGAATGTATGGAATGTTATTACCATTGATGTTAATTCTTATTTCAGAGAAAAACTCCATCTTTATTTATAGCTACCTATAGAACTTGTTTAAAAATGTTAGATTTAGCCCAAACATATAGTACAAGTGTCTGCACACCCAAATAATAAGTGAATAAACTATATGTGCAACACAAAAATAATATCTACAAAGATACCCTTCCAGCGAGAGTTCCCACAGAAAGTATCCAGAAGGCTCATAGCTGTTTTTTTATCTACAAATACCGGTGTGAGATAAAGAAACTCCTAAGGAGATCATCATACTCTTTGTATGGGCATATATATGCCCTTTAAATTGTAAGGGTCTGCTTAATAGCGTTTTTTTGAGACCTACTTTGATATACTACAACATAATTTATTTTTCACTTTCTTTTATATATGAGCCTTTTGGATACTGTGTGTGGGAACTCTCGCTGGAAGGGTATCTTTGTACATATTATTTTTGTGTGGCACATATAATTTATTCACTTATTATTTGGGTGCGCAGACACTTCTGTGGTTTTGAACGTATTAAATTTAGAACATTTTGGGGAGTTTGTTCCTGTGTCTTTGCGGCACCAACTCACCAGGAGGTGTAATATTTATATTTAATTAGAATATTGAGCTTCACTTTTTGTATTTTGAGTATTATATTGTACACTATATCTATCATTTTTGATTCGGGAACGGAGAAAGAAAAAAGCCGGATGGAAGACTTTAGAGAGAAGATAAAGATCATGTGTCAGCATGTGTTATAATGGTAATACCACTGTATGCTTTACATTATTTTATGTTAAAATGTTACGTGTTGCCTTTTTTTTACTCTTATTGTGCTTATCCAATTTTATGTTAGGAAACAATTGTTTTTAATATACTTATATCTTCTGACTAAGACAGTTTTCTGTCTTGGAATCAACGGCAGTCTTGTGCTGAAAATAACAATATTACACAATTGTCACCTTCTGACACTGGTGTCTATTCTTTAATTGTACTTAATTAGTTTTTCAGACAATGCTTAAGTGTGAATTTCTTAGGAAAACCTTCATGTAAGAATCTACAATCTGGTATTAATTTAGCAGGTTTTCTAGATGTTAAGATGTACCACCTGGAGAGTTGTCACAGTTATAGGAAATTATTTAAACACAATGTCTTATTTTACATAGCAAACTGAGGATAGAAGCTATAGAAGCTCCCTGTAAATTATCCACAATTAGCACTTGACTGCATTTTATTTCATAAGGTCGTAAGTTGATGAATCCTTAGCATTAATTGTTTTGAAATGTGACTATTATACACAAGTCAACATATAAGCAAATGTGGAAAAGTTGTTCAGGCTTGTATGTTAGTAAATCATAATAAACGAACAACTCTTTACCAGTTATCCCAAAATATCTGTAGTTTTTAGATATTATTTAATTTGTACAAACACATTTTTTACTATGTTTTACACGATAGTACAAATTATGTATTAGGGACCGTGTGTTGGAACAGTTGTTTAATCCAATGTTAAATGTTAAAGATCAAAATCCATACAAGGATTTCCAGATCCAGTTTGGTATTTTGATGCAGCCAGGCAGAAGTGAATGACATTAACATTTCTGTGGAAACCATTAATCGGACCTTAAATTCTCAAAAGCTCCAAGGGCAACCAAGTGTACCAGAAAGTGCTATCTGGGGGAGGTTTTCCGGAGCCTGTCCTAAGCTGGATTTAGCAAGGAGGGACAGTTGTTATTCTTTGTTTATTGGTATATATAGCACCATGGTATTCCGCTGTGATCTATGTTGAATAAACATAACAAGTGGAGTATTATGTAACAATGTGGACGTATAGAAGTAAGCACTTTTCCACAGATACATCAGGTTTTTTCCATTGAAGTAAATGTGTGCGTTGATTGGGAACAAATCCAAAAACGACAACAAAAAAACATTATCCAATAGCAGCAAAATATAGAGGCCAGAGAAGGGTCCAATAGGAGCTAGGATTTATCATGGTTTTATTTTTATAGTATTAAATAATGGCAAAAACTTAGTCACAGACCGACAGGTTTATAAAACCAAACATCTGACCATGCAGCATGCATTTACAAACAATTGTGAAAAAAATGATCTTCTGAAAGAGCTCAGTGGATTCAAGAGTGGTACTGTGATAGGATGCCACTTGGTGCATACTTTTCGCCAATCCGAAGAGCTCCAAAATTCCACTGGCATTAATATCAGCTCTAAAACTGCACAGAGGGAGCCTCATGGAATGGGCAGAGCAGCTGCATTCAAACCTCACATCACCAAGTACAATGGCAAGCGTCCGATCGAGTTTTGTAAAGCACTCCACCACAAGACTCTGGAGTAGTAGAAACATGTTCTTTGGAATGATGGCACGAGAACATTACCTGCCGGCATTGTGCCAACTACATACTAATGTCTATGTATTCACAATGCACAGCCATAAAAGTCACTGTTGGTGTAATGCTCTAATACTTTTGTCCATATAATGTATTTGTGAATTTGCGGATTCTTTTAGCAGAAAAGAGTATGAGACTGGAGTAACCCTTAACTTGACCAAACACTAGACTTCTTAGTGAACAGAAAAAAGAGAGGAAAGGTATTTCTCAAACTACTAACGCTGTTCTTAATAACAGGATCGTTGGGAAGTATGGTCAGCTGATGCACGTGAGACATTGTGTAACTGTTGTAAAGGTTTTTGGTTAAAAAAAATTATAAAAAGCCTGACTGAGATATACTGAAAATAAAAGAACACAATTCCCCTTGCATGCAACAATATATAGGTACTGTATATTCCTTTGAAAATACTATTTTTTTATTTCTTGAAAATCAACATACCGTATATTCCGACGTATAAGACGACTTTGTAACCTGAGAAAATGTTCTCAAAAGTCGGGGGTCGTCTTATACGCCGGGTATACTTACTTACCGAGCCGGAGATTCCCCACGAAGCCACAAATCTCTAGGAGGGGCGAGTGGAGATGCCGCCTCCCCTGGGCCGGTCTTCAGGGCCGCGCCGAAGTAGGTGCAAGATCGTGATCTCCCCAACTAGCCCACGACCTCCCTCTAACTAGCCCAACATTAGGGACCTCGGCTTCTCTGCTCCCTAATCACTACGCGCTGGCTATCGATGCCGAGCGCGGGGATGCCGTCATGTCGCGGCGTTTGGCATCAATTGTGGCACGTAGTGATGAGGGAGCAGTAAAGCAGAGGTCTAAAAATGACAGACTTCGCGCTCCCACAACTGGATGAAAGATAGAAGATGAGAAAGGTAAGAGATGGGGAGAAAGGGGTGTGAGTGCAGTGTATGTATATATGTTGGTGTGAGATGGTCAGTATATAATTATATATATCATATATATATAATAGTGTTTGTGTGTGTGTAAAGGCAGGGGTGTGTGGTGAGGGCAGTGTATAAATGTGTATGTATGGACAGGCGTATGTTAGTATGTATATATATATATATCTATATGTGTGTGTGTGTATGTATGTAGATGTCTGTATAACAACCAGCCAATCACCGGTAAGGTACATCGCTGCCGTAATTGTCTGGTTGTTGTATACTGGGTAGAGGCGTAGTCTTTGAGTATAGCCCAAACTATATTTGAACTGGAAAAGTTGGGGGTCGTCTTATATGCCCAGTCGTCTTATAGGCCGGAATATACGGTAAATTAAAAATATTTTAAGTGTAATCGTGAATTCCATACTTATATTACTACACTTAGTCATTGTAGTAAACCACTTCTTAAATACAATTTAAAACTGGAATTTGCATCCACTATAGGGAAGTATAACATTTTACATGTAAATGTGGCAACTGCCCAAAGCACCTTAATTATCATATACATAGACTTGAATTTGCAGATCTGGGAGACTAATTCTAGCGCCGCACACAATTTACAAGCTTAGATAAATAGTTTCTTGTAAAATCTGTGGCAGGTTTATCCTACCCTAGCCCAAATAAATTTGTTGTTATTATACCACATTCATTCAATCCAAAGACATTAGTCAGTGAGACCTTTCTGTATCCTAATAAACAGAGGCAGACACAGTTTTTCTTTGTAAGATCAATTGTTCTTCCCCTAAATTAGAGCTTGTGTTATCAGAAGACAGAAACCTTCTCAGCATGATTCAAACATATATTACATTGGTTTGTAACACTGAATGATAATTACACTCACATGCACAAATAAAGACCATAAGTCTAACAGAAGTTTGTATTGAGAAACCTTTTTTTTGCACAACATATAAGATATTTATAGCTATTTTAATTTCCCTCTGTTAGAATCAAAAAATCCAAATACTTTTTTCAGATATAACAAATTTAAGAGTGACTCCTTGACGCTTAGTGTAATTATCTCCATATACATTTTAGCTCGCATTTGGGTTAGGCAGTGCAGGCCTGGTTAAATTGAAAAGCCAGTGCCAAACCAGACAAAGTACCATAGATTGCCCACTTCAGCATACAATCATTCCTACTACATAGAATTTTTAAATTAATTAATTATTTTAACATGCACTAGATCTATCCCAAATAAAAAAAAATTACAGTTATATTAAAATGCACTTAATTGAACTCACCATAGGAACATTACATTTATTTTTAGAGTGCCAGCAGATTCCATGGTGTTATGACAATAGGGAGAAATAGTGAAAAGTAACAATAACATTAATGTTGATCATATACAATTTGGCGATATCATTAACACTCATAAAAACATACTGGTTATGTTTTTGTTCAACGGTCCACTTTGTGTTGACCTTGGGTCTCTGGGACAGGGGCTTACCTAGAGTATTTGGCACCTGGGGCGGATCCTGTATGTGGCACCCCCCCCACACACACACTTTAAAACTGCATAAGCTTCTATCGTTAGGCACATTGGACAGGGGTACAGGCATAACTGTTATCATTTATATACTGAGGAGACATTGACGCGGGGGACACAGGCATAACTATCATTATATACTGAGGCAGGACATTCACAGTGGTACAGCATAACTGTTATCATTATATACTGAGGCAGAGATTGACGGGGGTACAGCATAACACCTATCACTATATCCTGAGGCAGACATTCACAGTGGTACAGCTTAACTGTTATCATTATATACTGAGGCTAACATTGACGGTGGTACAGCATAACACCTATCACTATATACTAAGACAGCCTTTGACGATGGTACAGCATAACACCTATCACTATATACTGAGGCAGACATTGACAGGGGTACAGCATAATCCCCATCAGTTTACATTAAGGCAGACATCGACTAGTACTAAGCACCGATTCTGGACCGAAACCGAAAAATCCGTAATTCACTTGGCCAGCACCGTAAATTACCCCCCCACCTTTAAAAACAAAAAAAACACTTATATATATATATATAATTGTTAACAGCAATTACAATCCTGTCATGCTCAGGCATACCCAGATTCCAGCATGTACTGGCTGACTTAGCATAATAGGAGTGTGAGTGTGATTCATATATATATTAATATTGTTATTGAATTTTTTTGTCCAATTTTGGTG
>VKOC01028995.1:0-18177 GCA_009364415.1 Spea multiplicata
GTTTTCTCTGAAAAAAAGTTTAATTTTTCTCCCATTATATCCTATGGCCATTCCATCTATACTGTCATTCACCTGTCATTCCATAGAAAACAGCTATAATTCCACTTAATATGAGGTTTAGAACCTATACCTGTACTAGGGGAGTATATGTGCCAAAGATCTATATGATATTTCAGAGGGTTTTCTCTAAAAAACAGGTTTGATTTTTCTACCATTATATCCTATGGGCATTCACTCAATACTGTCATTCACCTGTCATTCCATAGAAAACAACTATAATTCCACTTAATATGAGGTTTAGAACCTATACCTGTACTAGAGGAGTATGTGTGCCAAAGATCTATATGATATTTCAGAGGGTTTTCTCTGAAAAACAGGTTTGATTTTTCTACCATTATATCCTATGGGCATTCCATCAATACTGTCATTCACCTGTCATTCCATAGAAAACAGCTATAATTCCACTTAATATGAGGTTTAGAACCTATAACTGTACTAGGGGAGTATCCATGACAAAGATCTATATGATATGTCGGAGGGTTTTCTCTAAAAAACAAGTTTATTTTTCCCCCATTATATCCTATGGACATTCCCTCAATACTGTCAGTCACCTGTCATTCCATAGAACACAGCTATAATTCCACTTAATATGAGGTTTAGAACCTATACCTGTACTAGGGGAGTATATGTACCAAAGATCTATCTGATATGTCAGAGGGTTTTCTCTAAAAAACAAGTTTAATTTTTCTCCCATTATATCCTATGGGCATTCCCTGAAAACTGTCATTCACCTGTCATTCCATAGTAAACAGCTATAATCCCACATAATATGAGTTTTAGATCCTGTGTCTGTACTAGGGGAGTATATGTGCAAAAGATCTATATGATATGTCAGAGGGTTTTGTCTGAAAAACAGGTTTGATTTTTCTCCCATTATATCCTATGGGCATTCACTCAAAACTGTCATTCACCTGTCATTCCATAGTAAACAGCTATAATCCCACTTAATCTGAGTTTTAGATCACATGTGTGTACTAGGGGAGTATGTGTGTCAAGGATCTAAATGCTATTTCTTAAGCTTTTATTTAAAAATCAATTATTCTTTTCCCTTCCATTATAGTCTATGGGCATTCCTCCCCATTAAAGTCTATGGGCATTCCTCCCCATTAAAGTCTATGGGCATTCCATTTTGTCATTCGTTTTAGTATGTCCCCATTCCGGAACGTGAGCCTAACAGTAACTGATGTTGGATTGTAGGTTTAGAGACTTTGGTTCTGACCACAAGATGCAAATAACTTCTGAAATTCTACAGCTGTGATCCTTGGAGATTTTTGGCCACTCAAACCAGTTGACTGGAACTTCTTAATTTTTGCCCTGATGATGGAAATTGGCATTTTCAATGCTTTTTGCTATTTTCTTATAGCCACTTCCCATTTTGTGAAACTCAACAACTTTTTTGCCGCACATAACAGCTATATATTCCTTGGTCTTACCCATTGTGATGATTGACTAAGGGAATTTGGCCTATGTGTTACCCAATATTTATACCTCTGTGAAACAGGAAGTCATGGTTGAACAATATCCTGCTCCTAGTCACCCAAGTGTACTAAAAAAATTTAAATATCACTGAGAATATACTTCAAATATATTTTTCTCGTATGAACGTAAATGCGTGCCAGTAATTATGCAACACATATTATTTTTTTTTGTATAAACCTGTGTTATATATGTTTGACGTGTATTTTTTGTGAAGAAAAGATCAAAAGGTTAAACAATAAAGAACATTTTTCACAGCCTTATTTGCTTATATTTACCAAGGATGCCAGTATTAGTGGCTGACAATGCACACTCACCCGCCTCGTTATTAGATGCTCCCGTTCAATTGCTTGTTAACACAAACAGCTAATCAGCCAATCACATGGCAGCAGCTCAATGCATTTAGGCATGTGGGCGTGGCCAAGACACCTTGCTGAAGTTCAAAACGAGCATCAGAATGGGGAAGAAAGGGGATTTAAGTGACTTTGAATGTGGCATAGCTGTTGGCTGGTCTGAGTATTTCAGAAACTGCTGATCTACGCAGATTTTCACGCACAACTCTAGGGTTTAAGAAAATGTTTTGAAAAAGAGAATATATCCAGTAGGCAGCAGTTGTGTGGACGAAAATGCCTTGTTGTTTTCAGAGGTCAGAAGAGAATGGCAGACTGGTTTGAGATGACAGAAAGGCAACCGTAACTGAAATAACCACTCGTTACAACCAAGGTTTGCCAAATACCATCTCTGAACACACAACACGTCGAACCTTGAATGGACTACAGTAGCAGAAGACCACACCGGGTGCCACTCCTGTCAGCTAAGAACAGGAAACAGGCTACAATTTGCACAGGCTCACCAAACTTGAACAATGGAAGAACGTTGCCTGGTCTGATGAGTCTCGATTCCAGCTGCGACATTCAGATGGCAGGGTCAGAATTTAGCGTAAACAACATGAAAGCATGAATTCATCATGTCTTGTAACAACGGTCCAGGCTGTCGGTGGTGTAATGCTGTGTGTGAAGGGAACGACTTGTACCCCAACTGGGTACCCCGTCAGCTGCTTGTTGCTTCCTCCCGGAACCACAAGGCTTGACCGCTTCCAGCGCCAGACTATACTGCGATGAAGGGTATCCTCTGCGTAGTAACACTGTAGACCACAGAGACGTAGCCAATGCTGTAATTGTCCTAAAAAAGGACAAGTGATATAGCCGGTACCTCAATCATTAGATGAGACTAATGTTAAGGTGAAAAACAACACTATATTTGGAAACACATCCTTTAATACACCACTCCAACAATGAATGAACATAATCACATTAGCATAACAATATCCGGACAGCCGCAGCAGCTGAACCCCATTCTCATGGAAGGGGTAGAAATTGGGGTTCCATGGGAGGCTCCCTCTCCAAACCACCGCTTGCCTGTACCACACCATCTGTGGGTAAGCTCTGGTGGGGTCAATGGTGTCCGGATTATTAGGGGTTCAATTTGGGTCCTAACCAAGAAACAGTTCCGGAGCATTATGGCCAGACCCGGTCAGGCAAAAGGATATGTGCAAACCGGGCTCCAGAGATGTGGTGGGGTCAGGGAAGAACAGGGACCACATAACAATAAACGGATCTCTGCAACCCAATGCCCAGTTTGATTCATGGGTAGAAGATCCATGCATGTTCTTACAGGTAGTTAAGTGGATATTAACAAGTCCCCAACCATGAACCATCAGGGGATGAAAATCAGCCCTAATAAGGCCAGCGGCTGACAAATAACATGCTTGCAGCAGCCCCTTCTGCACACATACGACCACACACTATACTTTTCTTGTTGAGGCTGTTTGTATTCAGCAGCAGATCTGCCACATGAGAGGCGATATAGGTAACTGGGAAGCGTTATCAGACATTTGCCCGATGTGGCCGATGGCCAGTCTGGGCCTGTCCTCAAGAAACACAGAAACTACTTATTCTCACAGCTTGGTTTTCACAGTAAACGTCATGGCTGCTAGACCATTTCCTTGCAGGGAGAGAATTGCAAAGTGCCAGTACAGTCTTAACGTGTCCACAGAGCCTGACCTTAGCAGGCGTGACACATCAGTCATATCCAGGCAACAACGGACTTTGTGACAAACATTCAGCTTAATACCCAACATGGGTTACCATCAACAAAAACAAATGACTCACTTAACCACAGGTTATGTCTAAGATAGAAAATATAGCTTTATTTATTGTATATACATAAAAAGTATTTTAAAACTCAAGTTTCTTTAATACAGCAAAGAATGGTTAAGACAGGTAAACATTGGTTTAAACACCATAACACACTAGTGCATTTAGATTTTTCACTGATATGTAGGAAGCAGATGTGACTTGGTCACAGAGACAGAGAATTAAAATATAATAGTATATTTTCTTTCTGTCCTTAACAATATAGAAAGGTGTGGTTTAGAAATCCCTGGGCATGCTTTGAACATCTGCAACTGGTTCCAGAGCTGGTACAGAAAAGCAGTAAGCAAAGCAGTGTCTAATGAGAACAAGGAGAGCATGCAGTGATTCAAGCACATGGCTAGTGTTAGTGGTTTGTCTTTAATTTGATACCAACTTAAAATGAAGTCACTCAATTTTTATTATACTACAATATCAAAACACAATTACAAAGGGCAATTGTGTTGCCAGTGCACCGATGATGGAGAAAACACATTGTGCCTGCCAAATATTAAACATATTATGAGTTGAAGGGCATTTGATTTTTGTTAACAGCTTCATAAGCTGCAATACCTATTTTGGCCACTTGGGACATACCAATACTTGTGATCCTTACATTATTGCATCAATGATAGCCAGGAGATTAAATATGGATTGTGGTGATCATCCAATGATCATCTTTACTGTGCTTCTCATATATTAAAAACAGTTGCCACAATTATGGGAGACTTTTAAGTCAACATGAAACGAAAAAGCAACGAAATTGATAATACCGGATGTACATAAAATATAGTCTGTTCCTTTAATACATCCCGTATTGACATTTTGCATTATATCCTCTGTAAACACTCACTGTATCACACTGTAAAACATATGGGCATTGAGAAGTTGTCCTGGATCCCATCTTGATAATAATTCATAACGTAAATTACTGAGCACGAGGAGAATTTTAATACTGGAGTATTATAAGCTGCATTTTTTTGTTAGGGCGCATAGAGAAATATGTATATCTGTATCTATGCAAAAAATAAACTGTGATTAATACCAAAATCTGATGTATTATCGGCGGGTTAACCGGCATAAAATCCCAAATCAGTATTTTACTTTTAATACGTTGGTGAGTAATGGCTGAACATAAAAATATTCGCTATCACGGGATTGTAACAGCATCATGTAATGGCGTCAACCAGCTTACTGTGTGAGCTACACAAGATGCTAAAATGTTTTAAACATTACCCTATGGTGTTTCACACTTCTTTTTTTTAAGCCTTTCCTTAAACGCACTCAAAGAGAAAACTGGTGTTATTGATCTAGATTTCAAAGGAAGCTGCATCATGAATGAGCAAAAGGAAAAAGAAATGTCGTAATGTTTCATACCACTTACGAACTACGGAGAATAATCAGCTGTTTGCATTTATGAGTTTATTATAGAGTTTAACGTTAAGTAAATTTGTGCATGAATAATTGTCCGCAGACCCTCCACATTAGTTTAACTTTCCAAATTAATTGTAATAAAAACGAGCAGAAAAACTGGACATTGAAGCGATTGTAGGATTTGTCTAATGATTGCTAATATGCTGCCCTAGAAAGGGAAATTAAAGTGTAATAGCTTGCAAGAAAAATGTCCTCTGCATATAATGTGCTACGTTACTATTTTTGCCTTAATTGCCTGACACCATTCTGCAAAAGTATAATACATCATGTTCATAACGAGAAGCAGCCAATCGTGCCAACACTGATACTGACTTATAGCAATACATCGAGTCATGGGTTAAAACTGGGACTAAAATTGGTTTAAAATGTATGTAAAAAGGCTATTTATTATACAATGCAGTATATTCCTATCTATTTTGTTCCACCCTCAGCGCAAATGTTGGTTTTTCTAATAACCATTCTAATAGAGAGGCAATCAAGGATTACAAAGAATTGCAGCACAATTAAGTGTCGTATGCATTTCGTGATGTACTTATGTGTGTTTCAGCGATAATCCACCTCCGTCACCACCCAGTTTGAAAGAAATATTCATTGTATTAAGGCAGAAACGCCTGTAATTGGTGCTAAGCTCAACTCATACCTGTTTTTACCAGTCCTTAAAGGCTTCTATGAGCACATAGCAGGATACCGGGCTAGTAGACTCAGCTCCCGGGCAATTCAAACAGGAAAGCTACATTCATTGAAAAGAGAGATTATTTTGTGTTCTGATTTACCATGAAAAATCATAGGTGATGTAATTTCTGTGCTATTGTTATTTAAACAGTTTATAAAAATTGGAATTAGTCCAAATTCAATAGTCATTGAATAGATTTGTAATGCCTACATGGCAATGTTTTATGTTACATGTATGAGTCAATAATTTAACCATAAAAAGGCTGTGACAATACATTAACTCCCTTTTTAGCACAGATTTAGCCATTTTATTATTTCCTCAGCTTATTATTTTTTGTTTTTTTTTTCCACCTGCTACAGAGCATCATACAGAATAATTTTGAACACCTTTCTCTATAACATTGCAGAATACCCTAATGGCAAAGTGCTTTTGATTAAAGGAGCTGTTCCACCTGCTCTTCTAAAACATCATATTTTTGCAATACTAAATGCGACATTAGAAGCATCATTCCTAGTACTGTTGAATGCCCAAACCCTTCTCAGACTCCTCTTAAATCATGTCAAATTTTGCTTCATTTATATTTCTTGCTAGTCATTGCAAGTAGAGACTAGAAACATTTTTTTTTCATGTGATTAAATATTCCAAAAAAAACTATAAAATTGCACATCTACATTTTCTTTCCTTAAGCGGTTACAGTGTGTAATGTTTTTTACCGAAGTGGAACAGCACCTTTAACCAGTCATCTTTTCCCTGTAGGCTGTGTGTGAATATATTTGAACAGTACTATGACTGAAGAACATGTAAAACGTTGTCTACGTTGGCGGATGATATAATGATTCGAATCTCTAGAATTCAGTCCAGTGTCTCACACAGACATCGGTGCTTATCTTCCATTAAGGGAAGCAAGGCATGTATCCCATAACACAATGAGCTACTGATTTGAGGCATAATGACACCTAATCCAAAACATTAACCAATTTTCTATCCACTTAGACTGCAAACCTCAATGACAAACGATACCCACTGTGATTACAGAAAATTTAAACAAGAAATATGCATCAAAATATCTTCCTGTATTTGTTTTTACCATTTCCAACCAACCCAAAAAAACTTGCTCTACCTCTAGTAAATGTGAATTTCTTAAAAAGCACAGTGGTGGGGGGCTACATGCAAACAGTGTTTCGGGGGCTTTTTGTTACCCGCCCAAAAATATACATAGAAATAAACAGGGGTTGCAAAGTCCCAGTGAGTTTAATGATATTTTTTTTGTTGGTGGTATGTGTTGGGGGGTCTTTTAGAGCAAATAAATCGATTAAACTGAAGTCCTTCTGAATGGCAAAACATATGAAATGCAATCCATTATATGTAGGTCTATTTAAACACCCCCCCAAAAAAAACAATTACCTTACATTTAATATTTTATGAGTGGTGGTAACTTTCATATCTGTGATTAAATTATCTGATATCAAGAACTGTAAACACTCAGTCATTAATCCATGTACTTTAAAACCTTGCCAGTTGGTGATAGCAAAGCAAAGTGCGGAAGAATGAAGGTTGGTCATTGTAAGAGTAATGATGGATGTCCCAAACCGTGAAATAAGACTATTCCTGCTTGACCAAAGTTGTACCAATCAGCAGAATGCTCAACTGGATTGTCCCGTCTCTGGTTAAGAAGGTATAGTCTTAAATCTTCACCTTTTAATAGTCATTAAATAATGCAGCCTCCTGTAATTGTTTTAACATAATCAGAAATGAATATTTTTTTGAATTCATTGCTTCTGAATGAAAACAAGATAAAGTAAATTTCCAAGGGGAAAAAAAAAGTATGTTTTTGTGCCCCTTTACCGACTGGGGTGGTATCTGGAAATTTTTGCAATGCTCTAATAGAACAAGAGGTTGAAATCACCACAAAGCAGTATGATAAGAAATTATAAACCATTTGTTCATTTGGCTGAGAGAAAAATGGAAAATAATAAAACGTAAATAGGATTAATGATGGCCTTCACTGTTGGTTTAAAGTAACTGCATCTATAGAATTACACAACCATTATAGTGACTTGGACTTCACTCATTTTAGTATTAAAAATCAACGTCCGTTTACCTGAAAATATTTTATGATTTTCTTATTATTTTTTCAGATATTGCATTGGGATATAGAGATTTGGGACACATAATAATAATAACGAAGGATGCCGTCTTCTTGGAAATTCTTCAGTTGAAGTCACCGAGAAATTGTAGGCTGTGATACGATCTGGCATAAAAATACGATGTTCTTCAACCTCTGCCAACGGACTATATACAGGCATAAAAATCTTGCAAAATCTCTCACTTTGGCACAGTGTATATACATATAAGTTTGAGGCAGCAGAAAAATAGCAGATCGTACTTTTTTCTCAGCTATTATTGGTAATGGTTGATAAAGGAGTAATGTTGGTCCTATGGATCGCTATTGGCCATTATATTTAACATGGGGAAATATGAATCTTTATTATTCTTGTGTGTCGTAGAAACAGGCCTTAGATGCTATAGGAGGTAGAGGGTAGAGTTAATCATTGGATATGATTAGGTCATAAGTCGTCTGTGCCTAAACAGGTCAGGATCCTTGAATTCCAAAATAAATAATTGGAATATTAGTCTCAAAATTTATCACAGACATACAATCTCATTTTTGTGAACTAAAGGTTTATGACCACATGGTCGTCCCGCATATCCTCTTCCTCATCCTCCTCTCCATTCAGAAGTCCTTGTGCTTCCCCAGTGTGTGCAGGTGGTGGCCACTCATCCACCTCTCTAAGGCACCCAGGGTTGACAATGTAACGATAGTCGCTAGCGAGTGCAGCTGCACTAGATGTCTGTGAAAGGTCTGGGCAACAATCCTTCTCGTTACCAAAACCAGATTGCAGTACAGAGACTCCAGCAGAGGCTCCACAAGTCTCTTCAAGGTTTACATACAGGGGATCCCGGCTGGCTGAGAGCAAAGACAGGCGACCCCAAATTGCTTCTAGCCGTTCTCTCAGGTTTGTGAAGCAAGGCCTCCGCTTAGGCTCAGTGGTCCAGCATTGGCACATTATTTCATACCTAAAATAGAGAGGATATTGACTTTTACTGGAAGATCTTACAAGTTATTAGGAACATAGCTCACCTAAAGTAAAGCTTAAGAATTACAATACCATGTATAAGTGGTTACACAATGTGTTCATTCTTTACCTATACACCTTTATTTTGTTACTGACCAAAAATGCAAAAAAATGAAAGCAACGGTATCAATATGATCTGAAATTTACCGGCTACTAAGAATACAGTTTGCGGTGAATCTAATATCACATCTCTTACCTCTTGTAACCACACAGGACACACTTAAAAATGATACCAAAGCCACCTATAGCCAGAGTATACAGGATCTGATCCAAACACTCTTTACTTTGTGTTTGATGCAAGGCTATATGTATCTGACTCAAACACACTACAGTACTGTCCGGTGTTAAGCTATTAGAACATTTCTATTCAAAGTCATGGCATTTATGAAGATGCTCAATCTACCGCCTAGCGAACTAGATTACTCTACAGAGAATCTGCCACATACCACAGCATTTGGTACATGCAAGGGGGCAAATGCCCCATGGGCTATTGTGATTTTAAACCACTTTTAATGGGTGTTAACGGCAATTGCACACAATGCCATTGTGTCTACAGTTGCAAGGATTAAAGGCAGCATGAACCCACTGACTGGATCCTTTCTGTGGTCCCAGTATGTGCTTGCTATTCGGCCCCCCTTTAGGCGAATATATACACAGGCCTGGAGAGTGCCCATGGAGCATGTTGTCTGACAAATATTGTTTGGGAAAATATATTACTGGAACACCGTTTCCCAAATGGAAACTCATCCATACCTCGGTCCTAAAGAATAATTCTCAAGTATCACCACTAGATGTCACTGCAGTGCACCATTTTACAGTATTTGCTATTTAATCAATCTCTGTTTCTTCATTCTTTTTGCTTTTCTGGGTGGCAATTTTTGGGGTCATACAGAATATTAAATCCAGTTCTTTGAAACCTGCCTATCTCACCATCGCCCTCAACGAGAATATCCTGTTCTACTGTATTGATAAAGACGGGGACACGTCTATATCCACAACATTAAAATGGCAAGAGACTGCCGCCCACCTGAAACGCACGCATATAGTAGCGCCTCCAGCATCCTTTTTTGTATTCGGATAATACAACGCTTCAGTACATGTATGAAATCGTTACCACTCACAATCATTCATTTCTCCTGTTGTCCATTTTTTGTTTGAGAGTTTTTAATATTACACAAAATAATTACAGGAATTAAAGGCAAAAATAAACTAGACCAATGCTAACCATAACTAGACAGACCGTGATGCTTTTGTACATGAACTAGTAGTCCATTCAATGGCATGCTGTAATAATATACATCAAGAGATCAAAAAGAGACAAAGGGATTTATTTCAAGCTAAGAGGTAAACCGAGTAGAGGTTATTTAACCTATTCAGGACCAGCCCTTATTGCGAAAAAACACTTGCTAGGTCTGGTCATTTGTTAAAGTTGCTGTACAACCTACTCTTCAGAACTTAACACATTAACAACCAATGGAGCATTAGAATGAACTAAGGAATCATTTTCCTAACAACTAAATTTGCCACACTGACATTTTTTCTTTCAGGGACCCATTGCCATGTTTAATCATTGTGGGGCCTGGGGCAAACTTCCCTGAGCAGGCCCACCAGTCTAGCCATAACTGTTCTATGAGCCCCTGGTGGCAGCGGATGTGTCTAAAACTTCTGGCACCGGTATCTACACTGCGGTCTGCATCCTACGTGGTATGACGATGTATCCCGGCACTCAGCAACAGTCGGTGTACAGACCCCCGAGGAGGAATCGCTGGTACAGAATTCTGTACAGGTGGCTTCAATTTTAGCCTTGCAGATCTCCACCTCCAGGACCTAGAGGTTGTTGAGAGGGCCTAAGGGACAGATGTTGAGGGCCCCTAAGGTAATCCTAGATCCTGGACCTAGGTCTGTTCCCTTTTGTCCTGCATTAAAGATGCCCCTGTCAGGATCACTCAATGTTACCTCCACCAATATGATTGGCACATGTTAAGGAGATAAGTAGTCAGTAACAGAAGCAAAACACTATTAGCCAGTTTTGTTTTTCTTACACAAAATGTAATAAATTCTCTGTTTATTAAAAAAAACAAACCAGCATATCTAATACATTGTGTATATCGGTAAATATAGAGTGCAGTTGTAAGAGGTGATACAGAATCCACCTACAGTCATCCAGTCAATGATTGCGAGTTAAACATAGTAAAAATACATAGAGATACAATGTGTCTTCATAGCAGTATATTGCCAGAGAATCTTTTCAAAGTGTAATCAGTGTAACAGATGCTAGAACATAAAAGTACAACGATAACTAGGTGAGCTGTGTGTCACCTTTAGGAATGATGGATGGATGGAACCACTAGTTCTTAGGAGGTCAATAGAAAAATAGGGAGACATATCCACTGTGGATGAGGATATAGAGCAGGAGGTCTAGGACTTGGAGGGGGTGGAAATATTAAAGCCACCAGTCTGTTGGGTAGAGTGAGAGTTTGGTGCCCAAACAATGGTTTGGAAGGATGGGGAAGAAAGTAACAGGAAGTGTATAACGGCCACAAGTGTCCCAGAAAGGGGCAGATAAAGTAGACACTCACACCATAGGTGAATATAGGATTCCTTTAACAAACTTAAGCCCTATATCATGTATATAGCCAGACCTTATCTGCAATGATACAGTTGTGTCTGCCAAGTACTGACCACGTTAAGCATGGACTTGGTCAGGAAAGCCACCTAACTGCATTTCTTTAATTGTTTTATAAGAGATAGAGCTAGTTTACTGCAAATCATTCTTTAATTTTATGTGACTGGAAACACCCATAAAAACTCTGTACCGTGGTCAGCCAAATACACCAGTTGTTTCCCAAATGGCAACCAGCATGTATTCCTATCAACCTAGTTTCCTGGCCCACGTACAAATGCTAAATACATTAACTTTTTAATGAGCAGCAGATGCTCTAATTACGTGGTATTTTTGATCAGACTCTGGACTCTTTCAGTTATATCTCACAGGCACACAAGATGCTTGCATAGTCCGGCCATTGCCTAGCCCCCTGCCGCCCGTAGATCAATGTGTTACTTACAGCTCATCCATGCAGTCGGGGGGCTGTTTCAGCCTGTTCCCAGCAATGAGGTAGCTGTAGATTTCGGAGTTCTCTATGCCAGCGTAGGGGGTCTGTCCCAAAGTGACAATTTCCCAGAGAGCGACTCCAAATGCCCACTGAGGAAGAATTAGAAAATTGTATAAACAAAGCATAAAAAAGTTGAGCTCATTTTTCGTTTTTATAAAACAATTTATAGCATAACTGAACTATTACATCATTAGAGTGCAAGTGTCTACCTAGATACACACATACTCACAAATCTACATATACATCTATGTCCTTTGTCTATATATCTTTGTGTGGACACATTTCCCATCCATGCCCCAACTTGCCAATGTGAACTATTAAGTCCTCTACTAATTCTGTGCTAGTATGTCTTAAAGGGACACTTTCACCCTGACAACACCTCTAAAGAAGAATGCACTTTACTCTGCGACTACCTTAACATACATCCTTTCAAAGAGATAGAAAGAAAAAAACCTGACACTTACCTGACCTAGAAGCTGCAATCCCCCTGCAGCAGCTGCCCTACTCCGCAACGCCATTGAGGCAGCCAATGAATGGCACGAAAGTGCCCCCTTTAAAACCAATGGGAACACTTGCCATGCATGTGGATGGGGGTCTGAATATATCACGTGCAGGAAGATGTGTTTGGTAGAACATATCTCCTGCACTGTAAATAGTTGGGTGGCAGGATAAGGGGGATTCATTTATGTGGATTCTGTGTTATCATCATCTTTATTTAAAAGGGTACAAGACTAGAATGGACTCGCTTGCAAGCTTTGCCCTTTTGCCTGCCCCACCAGGTATTTCCAGCTGAATACATTTCCTTGCAGGTGATATACTTATTCGGAGTTAGGTCCAGCGCTGACTTGGCAAACCCTCTAGGTGGGGATCTAACACACATTTGCCATAAGCACTCCCATTGCTTTCAATGGGAGTGCTTTCCTGCCCCTGACTGGCTGCTTCAAGAAGGGGCAGGAAGCTGCAACTCTGCTGCTTCCACCTGAGGCATGCATTGTTTTTCTATTTGTTTGTAAGTTAAATGAAGGCCCATGAAATTACCTATAAAATTACTTTTGTATGCATTCAGTGTTCAGGGTTCTCCCTGGGACACTGAAGGGTCCCTTTAATAGAACTACTGAATCTGCTGACACTCTTTAAACAAATGTAAAGTACTGTTTAAATCAGAACATAATTTATTCCTAACTAGGTCCTACAGTATATTAACATTTAAGAAGCTTACATTTTGGCAGCGTAGGTGGAACGGCCCCTTTAAACACTAGTGAAGCTCCTACACTTTTTTTGCCCGATGCGTGTGCAAATTATGTAGACTTACCACGTCGCTGTATACAGTGTAAACATTGTCTGCGAGGCTCTCCAGTGCCAGCCACTTTACGGGAAGTTTGGAAGCACATCCCTGGCGGTAATAGTCCCCGCTGTAGATTTTCTTAGAAAGACCAAAATCTGCCACACACACCGTCATGTCCTCGTGCAACCTGCGATAAAGATCAAAGTCACCTTTACAAATGATCTGCAGGGAGCAATGGCATGAATGAGTGGTACAACACGGCCACGTAAACTATCACAGCACGTATAACATAACTTAAACGCATTTAACATAAAAGGGGTGGAGCCTGCACACACACACACCCTCTCCCCTGATTGGAGGAACAGGGGAAAGGCTGCCCACATGGAGCGCACGGCGGGTCCCCCTTTTGTGCAAGTTCTCCAGGAGACCCGGTCAACTGAGCAGATACCGGGGAGAAGGGGACGAAGAAACAGTCGGCCAGAGAGAGGGAATTTCAGGAAGACTTGAGACCTCTCTGTGCCAGAGCGTCAACTTAGATTTTAATCATGAAACATTTTTAATAACAAATGAGAGAAAAACCACAACACCTATGACAAAGCATTACGGCTACAAGACCTGCATTGGCAACCATGATGGATTCTGACCAAGCTGTAGCTTAAAGCTGGTGGTGCCAAATTAATCACCAAGAGTAACATTTGAAGGCTGTACAAAAGAGACACTTCTCTCTCCTACTATGCACCTTTTTAGAAAATGCTAGAATGAAATCAATCTAAGGCTGGGAAAACTGAGGACACCCATCTAAATTATAGATGAGGAGTGAAATGACAACAACCTTCATATCAACTATACAAGTGCCGTATGGATTAGTCATTTCTTTAAACACACTTTGCAGCTCTGGCGCTGAATTGGTAAAGGTGGAAACCTTTTCTGGGTTTTAGTTCTAGAACCTCTAGTAAATAGTCACACAACGGCAGAAATTTTTCAACAACAGGAAAAATGATTTTCGAGATGTATACATCTAACGTCACCCATGTACATGATTTCAGAGGGAGCGTTTCCCTGATGTTAATTGGCTGTTTCAAGTAGCCAATCGATGGCATGGATCATAGGATCACCAAGGAAGCGTTCTGCCACAGGTCTGGAGCTAGAAGTTTCTGACCCATGGAAACACCCAGAGTTTCTGCACTCATTGATGTCATGCCTGTGTCACGCATTAAATGTTGTGTGCGTTATTACATAAGTGACTGGATATTTGATGAATCTCCACTACTTTTGTTAGGAATCAATGGTTTCATGAGAAGTATGAAAAAGTCACAAACTGTTTGGGAATATAGGAATTAGATAATTTAACAGGGATTAGAATAAAACATGGCAATATTTCCATTTGTTTGTAAAAATAAATTGCATCCAGTTCTGCAAGACCTAAAGAAATGAGATGAAACACATTTTATAATATAGCCCCTGATACTGAAATATCGTTTTATTATTAGGTCCCTTTAAAGGAATTGCAAAAAGATTCCCTTGCAGAAGATAGAAGTCAATGACTCCGACAAGATATCCGATGTTCACACTACCCTTCTTACACTTGATTAAAAGATTAAAAAAAATTGAGCAATCTGCTTAATTGGACTCCGTATCTTACAGCTTAGTAACAGTAATTTCAATTAAGAAGTGGGATTTTGCACACAATCTGGTGGAAGGGTGATCTCGTGTGAGGTTCATTAAATCAGTCATCTTCATCACATAACTTAATTACGCAACCCACTAGCCCAGATATCACATAGGTAGCACGGCAATAGTATGCTTTGACAACATAATATTAAGTGAAGCCGTCTACAATACAGTCTATATGCATATAAAATACATATGATTTTTTAATGATTCAAGTCTATTACATGATTAATAATAACGTTATCTCATCTGCAATAAAACACACCAGCTAATGGTCATTGAACTAACACATCTACAATTTTAATTGCAGTACTTTTTGGTTATGTAAGTATGATGGGACTTTGGAGAGATTGTACAGCTAATTTGTAGAGATTGTCGAAGAACCTGGCATTACCGTAACCAAATATCTCCTCCGCCAACCAAGTAAACCACCAGAAGCAAGCTTTGGATGTGACTTCCCTGGTGACGGGACCTGCCTTACTAGTCAGAAAGCCATCGCTTGGTTCTGTGGAACAGAATCTTTCAGCGATACCCCCAGTGTGCTGCGTATGGGGCTGTTGTATATGCAGGAAGCCCATATTAATGCATGGGTTTTTAGGGGGCCGATGGAATTGAATGTATGTAATTTCATTGTGTAACTACTTGTGTCAGCTGAAATCAAGCCTCATTGCCTGGTGCTTTAGGCACAGATTTTATAGCATTTAGCCCCATATATATAATAGTTGCGGTCGGTACAATGTACAAGACTGGGGTTTTTTTTATATATAGATAACCCTCCTTGTGTTTGTAGCCGTGTTCACGCTACAACATTCATTAGATGGGCTCAGTTGTTGCAGATTTTCCAGTCTATGTTCAGTGAATGGTGTGCGGTGATCAGGTGCACTGTACATGCGGCAAAGCTGTGGGCTATAGAGCATAATCAGGGTTAATTACTTAGCTGGCATCTCGACAGACAATTTCCTTTCTCCGTACTGAACATTTGCTGTTCTGTCATCAGGATGGCATGTTTTGCTGTGCCAACATGTCTCAGACAAAGGATTCATGTCTTCCCAAATGCCATTTGTGCTTCATTTCCCATCAACATTCTCTGTTTCTCATACACATTATTCAAGATTTATGTAAAACACAGTGGCAGAGATGACGGTGTTCAATTTATCTCCCCTTTTGGACTTAACGGACAAAGCATGCGGTAGCGGTTTTATGCACCCCTTACACGCAAATGGTTACAGTCAGCAAACGGAATTTGGGGCAGACCCATTGAGCGAAGCAAACTGCGTCCATGTAAACTATTGGCCATATGGTACCTTATGGCATCTCACATTTAAGTAAATATGGTCGTACAGCCTCCTGCGCTTGAGGCACTGAATGTTATATTTTTATCACAGAGTACTGATTAATTGTGCCTCCACATGCTGATCACACAGCTTTGGAATAAATTAGCACTTTCCACAGGATTTGGTGCTCAGTGGGATGCGATCACATTTGACAACACATCAAAGAATTGAGTAGGATCCTTACTGAGCAAAAAAGGATGACATTATCACAGCCTTTCGTGAATCTCCCTGCATCCAGTGCCGTTAAATGCTTCCTAGTTGGTTATGCAGAGACAAAGCACAAAAGCACTCGTACTCACATGCAGTTGCGAGTGGCGAGGTCCCTGTGGATGAAGTTTTTAGCACTAAGGTATTCCATTCCACTGCAGATGTCAATCATGAATTTGACCAGAGTTTGAATAGGTAGAGTCTGTGGAAGAAAGGGCAGCACATTAATAAATTACACGCAGGTATATATATGTTTGCATCACATTTGGAAATATAAAATCAGGTTTGATTCATAGGCCTTTAGTTTTGATAATCCCCCCCCCCAATTGATTTTACTATTCTGTACCATCCCTTTACAATTTTTCCGGAGTCTTACTAGCAGAGCATTGTTAAACCTTTACTCGTCTACAAGGTTTATGGCTTAAATAGCCATTTAACGCTAAGCCCATTTTTGGTGAAACTAGGGTTTTATAGTTTTATGTTTACTGACCTGACTGTGAGATCCACTATTCCAGCTACTACTAATGATTAGAGCCGCACACCCATTGTTTTCTCCGTTGGTGGCAGGGTTCTGGTTTGAGCCCAATCAGAAGCTTCACGTCACTTTTATGCCATTGGCGCTGTAGCTGGATAGACGCTGGAAAGTATGGCCCCAACTTTACAGTGTTTGAAAACAGGGCTGGACTGGCCATTGGGCAAACTAGTCAAATGCCCAATGGGCTGGTGCCTCATAATGCTGCTCATGTGGCAGATCCAGTCCTTTTATGTGCAGCTTCCAGTTGGAAGCTGTACAGGGCCCAGTGGACCCCTGTTCGAAACAGTTAAAAAAAAAAAAAAAAAATTAAAAAAGTTTCTTTTAATCACCTTTCATAAACCAACCCAAATATTCCCAAGTAGTCTAACACAGACAAAAAAACTTGCATTTCCACTAAAATTACCTTGTAAAGAAAGACATATAATCAGCCAGAAATTGCATGCCTCCCAGCTGTCCCATGGGATTCGGGACAGCAATTCTACTGTCCCAATTCCATTCTCCAGTGTGTGAGACACCGGAGAATGCACCCTGTGCGAGTTTGAGTGACACACTACCTCCCAAGCTCCGCTTTTGTCGTTCTGATTCGCTGGGGGGAGAACTTGGAAGGTATGAAATTCTCAGTATGAGAAATGTAACCTTTTTAGTGTGGTGTCAGAAATGTAAAATCTAAAAGTTCCCTTTATTATGGAAAAGTACATTTTGTAGTTTTGTCTTTTTTTTCTTCATCTGAATAAATCAGGTGTTCTTTTGTTCCCTTATTCCAAAGTGTATGTTTTCTTAACTGAAAACTCATATTATCCTATATAGATTATCTTGTAGATGAGGGTAGAAGTTTGATTGCTAAATTTCCCCATTAATAAACTGTTATTAGAGTAAAATGCTTAATTTAACTTTCAGGAGTTTATACATCCCACATACTGCAGGGGCCAGCACTGTACCGGGAAAGGTTGGCAATATGTGAAAATGATATGGGTGCTAGAACGTGGCTGATTTGGTCACCCTAGCCATTATGGGCATTTGCATAATGACTACTGTGTAAGCACATGGGCTGTCTGGCATC
>VKOC01028997.1:0-21169 GCA_009364415.1 Spea multiplicata
GATTCACATACACACCGTCACATACACATAACATACATCTTATATTAACTATTAGGAAGCCATGGGAACCATGTTTATTTCAGATTTAATAATATCTTTATATTAAAATATACATATAATCATTACAGACATGAGCAAATTCAGAGGATTAACCCCTCTATTACCAGCAGAGGCGTAATAGGGGGCGCCAGTGAGCAGCTTTTAAACGCCGTACTTTTTTTTTTTTGTTGCGGAGGAGAGAAAGGGGCACGTAGCAACCACTCGGCGCCCCTCATTCTCCCCCGCATTAAAAAAAAGAAAGACAGCGTTTCAAAGCCGCTCGCTCGCACCGCAGCAGTGCAGGAAGACAGAAGCCTCGTGCTCCTGTCGCTGGACCTCAAGGTGAGAGAACTAAAAAAGGGGGAGAGGGTAGATTGAGGGAGAGCATGAGTTAATATGTGAATGTATTGTCTGAATGAGGGAGAGCATGAGTTAATGTGTGGATGCATTGTGTGAATGAGGGAGAGCATGAGTTAATGTGTGGATGAGTTGTCTGAATTAAAGTGTGAATTAGTGAGTGACTGTAAAAGTGTTTGTGTATCATAGATGTATAATTGTGGAAGGGCAAAGATGGCACTAGCAGGAGGTTTGAGCCTTGGGGACCAAGATGGCACAGGCAGGGTGTATATGGGACAAAGATGGCACAGGCCGGACTGTTTGGGGACAAAGTTGACTTGTGCTGGGCTATTTGGGGACAAAGATTGCAAATCTTATGTGTGTTATCTGGGTGCTGGTCAGGTTCTATGTGGGCAGTGTGGACGCCAGGGCTGGCTTTGGGGTGTGCAAACTGTGATCTATGCCTGTAATTTAGGGGGTTTTAAATATACCTTTAATGCTGTGTTTTTATGTGAATTCCAATTGATCTTTACCTGCAAAGCTGGGTTTGTGTTATTCTGTAGATCTGTGCTATGCTATGTTTCCATACATTATTTATGTGTACCTGCAAATACAGGGTTAATATGTCTTATTCAGTTGATTAATAACTGCAATGCGGTGTCCATGTATTTGATCTATACCTGCGATGCTACGTTTCATATATTGTTATTGTATACCTGCAAATACAGGATGTCTGGTTCTGTTTATTTGATATATATACCTTCAGTGCTGAGATCACAAGGGAATTTCAATTGATCTGGGTTTGTGTGTTGATCTATACCTGCTATCGGCAGCAGGGACTAATATTTATATATATATATGTGCAGCAGGGGCTAGTAAATGGGTTTTAGATTTGGACAGGGGCGCAATTTCAGTGCTTGCCATAGGCGCTATTTCAGTAGATACACCTCTGGTTACCAAATGTTTTCTTTGTGACTATGGTCCCAGCTGCCTTAAGATCATTGACAAGATCCCCCCATGCAGTTCTAGGCTGATTCCTCACCGTTCTCATGATCTTTGAAACTCCATGAGGTGATATCTTGCATGGAGCCCCAGTCCGAGGGAGATTGACAGTTATTTTGTGTTTCTTTCATTTGCGAATAATCGCACCAACTGTTGTCACCTTCTCACCAAGCTGTTCAGCGATGGTCTTTCTTGTAGCCCATTTCAGCTTTGTGTAGGTCTACAATCGTGTCCCTGACATCCTTGGGCAGCTCTTTGATCTTGGCCATGATGGAGAGTTTGGAATCTGATTGATTGCTACTGTGGACAGGTGTCTTTAGACAGGTTACAAACTGAAATTATGTTCACTCACTTTAAGAGAGTGCTCCTAATCTCAGCTCGTTACCTGTATAAAAGATACCTGGGAGCCAGACATCTTGCTGATTGATAGGGGATCAAATACTTATTTCACGAAGTAAAATGCAAATCAATTTATAACTTATTTGAAATGGGCTATTCTGGATTTTTTGTTGTTGTTCTGTCTCTCACTGTTCAAATACACCTACCATTAAAATTATAGACTGATTATGTCTTTGTCAGTTGAAAATCAGCAGGGGATCAAATATTTTTTGTTAACTGTACATATGCCTACTAAAATATATATGCCTCAATCAAAAGAAAAATGAAACATTTTTAGAAACAGATCTCTCCCCACTTTGTGATATCACAGTGTACTTTCATACCATTGTAATCACAATGTAATGTCTCAAAGAGAAGCAGACAAGATGTTAAAGCATATTTTGTCTTGATGTGTACATCTACAACATACTGTATGACAAAACGTATGTGAACACCTCTCCTAATTACTGAGTTTAGGTGTTTCAGCCACACCAACTGCTCACAGGTGTGTAGCTCCATAGACAAACACTGGTAGTATAATGGGTGGTATTGAAGAGTTCAGTGACTCAGTAAAAATGGCATTTTCATGAGGATGCCACCTTTGCCACAAGTCAGTGAGATGTTTGCCCTGCTAGATCTGCCCCTTTCTACCGTAGGTGAGTTTATTGTGAATTGGAATCTCAGCCAAGACATAGAACACACAGAGCGGGGCCGCAGGGTCCTTAAGAGCATAGTGTGTGTAAATTGCCTGTCCTCTAAAGTATCACTCACTAAAGCATTCCGAAAGCATTCCATACCTCTGGAAACACAAGCATTCTATGTCGGGAGCTTCATGAAATAAATTTCCATGGCCGAGCAGCTGCACACAAACTGAAGACTACCATGCTCAATGCCAAGCATCGTCTCGAGTGGTTTAAAGAATTCTGCCACAGGACTCTGGAGCAGTGGAAATGTGTTCTCTAGTCTAATGGGCAAATCTGCCAGGAGAATGCTACATTTTGCAATGCGTTGTGCTTACTGTAAAGTTTGGTGGAGGACGGTTAATGGTTCAGGGCTGTTTTTCATGGTTCGGCTAAGTTCATTAGTTCCAATGAAGGGTAATGTTATTACTACAGCATACAAAGACATCTGATACAATGTATGCTTTCACCTTTGTGGCACCAGATTAGGGAAGGAAGTTTACTGTTCTAGCATTACTGCACCCCTGTGTGCAAAGCAAGGTCCATAAATACATGGTTTATCAAGCTTGGTGTGGAGGAACTTTGGTTACCTGCATAGAAACCTGACCTTAACCCCATTAAACACCTTTGGATACAAGTTAAAAGCTGGTTGGGAGCCAGGCCACCTTGACCAACATAAGTGCTTGACCTTATAAATGCTCTTTTGGTTGAATCTTGTGGAAAGCTTTACCAGATGAATGGAGATTGCTATAGCTTCAAAAGAGAGGGGGCAATTCCATAACAATGCTCATTGTTTAGGAATAGGATGTCCAACAAATGCATATAATTGTGTGATAGTCCGGTATCTGCATACTTTTAGTCACATAGTATATAAATTTACTTGATATCATTCTATATATAACTTTTTCTCTAACAATTCCTCCACCTGAATTTAAATAAATCAACTATTATGTCATAAAACCATGTCTGTTAATGTGTTTTTACTTATTCCCTACAATACTCTATTGAAACAAGAACTAACTGCTCATGTAGAAGGCAAATGTGCAGACAGGCTATGCTAAACATATTTTATCTACGATCAGTTTCACAGACCTGTATATTAAATATGAAATACTAATAATTTATCTGGAGCTGTTACATGTAATCCCAAAATGTTAATATTAACCTGTTGTAGTGAATTAAAACATTTTATCAAAAGCAAAGGTCAAAGGTCAAAATAATAGAAGGTGTGTTCAACTATGTTACATTAACTGAAATGTGGGAATTGTATGCTTCAATAAGATGAAGAAGTAAATGAATATAAAAAATATGGTTAGCGCTAGCTTTTTTGTTAATGTTTTTACAGCTATATAAATACATTATTGACTACAAAAAGACAGTAATTAATACATGAATGCTCTTTGATTGTTCAGGGCAACCTACTTAAATATGAGGAAAGAAAGTAAAGTAACATCAGGATAAAAAAATCAGATATAGGCTAGTTTTGCCACTGTGTGGCACAGATCACAGAATACATGAGGTAAAACAATTCTTTACATTTTAGAAAATGTGCATTTAACAGGCAAAATTGTGCACAATTATCCTTGCTTTCTTTGGCCATATGTCTTGGAACACTATATTAGCTTTGGCTAGCCCTGTGGGCTGTGTGCTGCCAGCCCTCCAAAGCCTCTCACCCATTATAACCAAAAGAATCAGCATTATCAATAGGAGTTAGTGTTTGTAAATACAACAATCATTCCTGTTTATTAAAAATGTTCTTATCATGCAAATAATACACAATATACTGTCTGAGATCATATCCCCTTTTCAACTGTTAGTAGAGTGGCAAGTTATAATTGCAAATAGACAACTCTCTATTGGACACAAAACTGGCTATGAATTTGAACATATTTAAGCAAGAAATCCAAAAGACTAGCACAGCAATGAAACATAACTGCTCTGAAGTGCTTGCTTTCCTGTCCACAGTAAAATGGTTGTAGGAATAAAATGGCTCTCTACATGCTTATGATTATGTGTTTTGCTAGGGACAAAATAAGATACATAGCTCCTTTTGTCTCCTGGGCCACTCTGTTTCTGTGCTAATTATGAAATGAAGCTTTTCAAGTTATAACTCCCTCACCTAATAATTTTTTATACCTTAATAAATTAAAACGCAAAGACTAAAGACACCATTATGGTTTAAGTATATTAAAAAAGATTTTTCTGTAAATGATTATTTAATTGAAAATCATGATATAACACTTAAAATAGTAATTCTGTGATTCTAAAATATATATGTACCATGGAAACCAGACTGATAACATAATGCTGCTCAAGCTTTAAATTCACACAAACTAGAAATGTCAATTCGTTGGTTGGTACTTGTATAAAATAAGCTTATAAATGTTTTCCATTCTTCTATTTAGAAGTAGGGTGTTTTGTATATAGTCACTTTAAAAATATATATGCTTCATGTTCTTTTAATAATTTACTTTTGGTGCAAATAAAATGGATGGAAAGGAATTTACAAGTTAAAATGTGGATATCCATGGCAGACAAAAACTAAATAATACCACGTAATATGGTACATTTAGAAAGGCACATGTATTTCATTTGAGTGTACTTTTATTTTAATAAAAATAACACCTGTTTAAAGCAAGTACAATATATTTGTCTATACAAGTTAATACATATTATAAATTAGTGATATATTATATCACTATATATATTATATATATATATATTATATAAATATATTGGTGTAATCATACACAAGTTACAAATACTGTTACACAATTAAATGACTACAAATCACATAACACTATTAATATGTTTCTTTGGAAAGTGATTTAGATTCAAAATGTTTTATAAAAAATAATAATCTTAGCGGAAAAATTATTCATAGGTGAGAGAAGCTAATTAATGATAAATATCAAGGTTGACAGAAGCCCTATCCTTAATTAATGTATTTTGGTAGAAAAAAATGTAGTGGCCAACTGACATTGATATAAGACAGCAAACACTCTTCTTCACCAATATGTTTAGTTTCATGTACAGTGTCATTTGTTCCTTTATTTAAAGAATGTTACAAAAAGGCGCACACCACTAATAATTTAAAATTGATTGTATTTGGTAGTTATATAAAGAAATCTTGGTTTATTGATTCTTTACCAGGGCAAAATTAAACCTTTCAGTTGTAAAATTGTTTTCTGAACTAATGATAGAAGAGAGAAAGCAAAATGGCTGCGGTTACAATGTACATTTCAACATTATTCTATCCACTGAACTATTTTTAAGACTCGCCTATTTCATAATATAGGAAGCTATGTCAATTGGGTAGCTGTTTTTATTTATTCTGAACATGAAATACATTTATACAAAATAATAAATGTAGGGTTTTTTAAAAATGTATTTACATTTTTGTTACACAAGTTATGTCAGACATTTCGTAAATATATATAACAGACAGAACTTATTAACAGAAAAAAAAACAGATTAACAAACTGTATGACATGAGCCATTACAATTTTCCGTCCTGTAATCCATTATATGTATACATTCTTAGAAACCATTTGCAACAACACATTAGAAACATTACATTAGAAACTAAACATTAAAAACAAACAGATATACACTTAGTTTTTTGGCATGTAAACATTAACTTCTTTATTCCTTTATGGGAAAATAACATATACCTCTTTAGTGCATGCAATATACAATATGATATCTAAAAATAAATATTGCTGGATAACTCTCTCTCTATATGTTATTATTACCAACTTATAAAACATGGGTAAGGAGATTTAAGAATAAAATGTAAACTGCAAACATTTGAACTGAAAAATCTTAAAACCATGTTTAAATTTAAAAGTGATCATTTATAGGTTAGTTAGATTAATAATATATTATTATGTACCTCATTATTTTTGGGTCTTGGTGTATCCTAGGTCTTGTTGTCTTTCCAGATAATGTAGGGCATTAATATATCAATATTACTTTAGAATTTGCAGAAAAATGAATTACACAAACAAGATTTCCAAGATTTTACTCTTTTTGTGTTACTAAAATTTCCATTAGTGAACAAAATGCACTTTTCACATAGGCCCATTTCAACCACCTGCAATCAAAGATTGTATCCCCCTAGAAAGCTGTTAAATTTTATAAGAATTTATTTAAAGCATGCTGGCACAACTCACTCACATGGGGTTTCTGTTAAGTCTAACAAGGCTGTTGGAAGTTAAAGGAATCATTTTCACTGCTGTAGCTTATATAACTAAAGAAAGCTGGCCATTGTAAATTACAAAAACTGCTTATCTATTAAACTTGCATTTTAACTTTGATTGTGTTATTAAAAACACATGAACCAAAATAAGTCACACATGCTAGAGAATAGTTACGAATTATGTATCTTGTAATAAAATAGCATTTTTACAAGCAGCACACAGAGAATATAGCCGTGCTGAATACAGTACTATTTAGGATTTAGAATGGCATTGTATTTAGCATTTAAGTAGCTAATTTTAGTAACTAAATTAAATTAACTTTGAACAGTTTGAAAAAATTATGACTGCCGAGTACTTTTGAGCTGTGTCCACATTGACATTGTTCTCGTAGTTTTCAAGTAAACTTGATATGAACTAAATACTAAATGATCAAGTGAAATGTTCAGGCAACTTTAGGCCCAACAAGTGTTAACAATTGTTATAGCCTATAAATCTTACAAAATGTTTTGCTAGATTTCTCCTTTTTCTCTGAGAAACAAATACTGCCTATGATATTATGACTTTTTTTATTATGTATGGTAACTAAACCTCTAAGCTCATTATAAGAAAATGTTTCTATCAGAGTCATTTTCAATTAAAAACAATTCTTATTGAACACTAATATCCCCCACTAGTTTTGGGTAAGGACAGCATTAATATATATGAACACATTCATCGATACATATGTTATGCAGTATTTATAAACATAATAGATATTCGGTAGTCTGAATCAGCTAGAATGAAAACACAGATGAACATGTTTAGAACAGATCAAATTAAATTGTTTAAATACTATAAATGTTATATAATCCTCCTCTAAAATACACTGGGGATGATTAACTAAAAATTAGTAATAGTATTAGATTAAAATTTCCTTTAATTGTTTATAATAGATATGCATTGAGTGTGCTAAATAAACCCAAACGCTGATGGAAGGTCTTCCTATATAAACTGTAAATGAAGCAAATAAACTATACCAGATTTCATAAACAGAAATTGTTCCTGGAATTCCTTGACAGCAAATGTGTATGGAATCACACATTGGTCAATTTTGGGTCCAGATAACATTGCTGTATTTGAAAATCTCCATTAGTAACTGTTTGATGCTGTGCATGATACATTTTCCAAGAATAGATAGATAGCAAGGGAGGCAGAGGAAGGGCCTAGGCTGATTAAACCTAGAGTGGCAGGTCCAGTGGGGCAGCAGCCCCATTGGATGATCAAGCTTGATTGGATGATCAAGCTCCCTGTCTGCTCCACCATTCAATGGGTCAAGTTGACACAGCCTCCCTAGTTTTCTCATACATGGTACCACATGTTCTTAAAATATGGAGTGCCAGGATATGATGTCAGGAACTGGTAGAGAAGTGTGAATTTGCAGTGCAATGAAGCTTGTCATGGGCAGCATACCAGAGGGGACAGAACTGTGTCTGTACCACATTTCATCTATTTATATTTATTTTGATGTATTATACTGTAATTAAAATTTATGTCACATTAACAGGTTGAGCAGTACACAGCTTGTTTTTTTTTAAAAAAACTGATGTTTACCCCTTAATGACAAAGCCCGTACATGTACGGGCTCAAAATTCATTGTTTTCAATGGGTTTTGGGACCGCCCATTGTCCTTAAGGGAAAATGTTATGTTTCTGTGCAAAAGTATTCAAAGGTATGTTTACCTTCACACATACCCAGATGAGTAATTCAGCAACAGGGTTATCCATTTAATTCATGGCAAATCACCTCATTTAACTATGGTAGGATTTGTTCAACATGTATTTTGGAAAATGTCACACCACCCTATAAACCTGAGCCAAATTGACTGTCCCACTTTTTTCTATGGCCACATATATTTTCTTACAAATACTTATTACGACCATTTGGCTTTTAGTATGTGATACTTATTGTATGCAGTAATGGCATATCAATAGTGATACAGCTATATGATATTTTGCTTTTGAATCACAACCTAAATAATGTTACAGTTAGTTAGCTCACTAGATATCTTAGGTATGTTTTGCAGGCCTGTGCAATAAAGATTTTATAAATGTAACAGACAAACATTATTATATAAGCATGTTAAGTTAGGTTTACTACTGTTTTTTATATACACTCTACCTGTATTGTGATTTTAGAGATTGCAAAATATACCCATAAGTCAGTCATATTTTTTATTACAAGTGGGCGACATGGCAATATGCACCCGTGCTACAATATAAGTTTTGTTTGATAAGAGATAAGGAACCAAAGGCATGGATAGTTTTATAGTTCATTAAAAATCTGTATGATTTAAATATCTTCATATTATGATCTATAGATTTTATCAAAATAAGTTTATATAAAACATACGAGCAGAGTTACCAAATTGACGCTTTTTAAAATAAAAGTAGAGCACAAAAACAATATTATGAGTTTTGTCATATTGTTCTTATGTAAGCGTATATGTATGCATTTTTTCATGTGTGTCCTTGTGTATTGTTAAAAGGTGAATAATGTAGAGTAACAACTGTTAGTTACATAAATTGCAGTGTGCAATTATTTAAGGATCTGCTTTTTTCTATTTTTTTGCCTTTTTGAGGAATATAGTTTATTTTTCTATAAAATAAAAACCTTGTTCTCTGAACTGGCAATGTAGTAAATTGATTTTTTAATGGTGATAACTATTTTTAACCTGCTGCAACCTAATTATGTGACAATGTAGTAATATGTATTACCGTGTGTAATGTGTGCAACACATTAATAGCAAAATGATCACATGCTTTCTATAACGTTGTATAACATTATTTCAGGTATGATTGGAAATGATTATCTTTTATTTATATAGCGCCAAAATTACCCAGCGCTTAATACATTACTTATGTTCAAACTGTATGACAAGACGAGAATCCAAAGACTAAGACAAACCGATACATTAGGTAGAGAGGGTCCTGCTGGCAAGCTTACAATCTTGAAGAATTGATTTGTAAATTGACGCAGTCCAACCCTAAATTGTGTTTTCGGGTTAAATGTTTTTGGCGTTTATATTAAGAATGATACGTTTTACCAGATGTTACAGTTCACTTCACTGGATATACAATAATAATATATTAGAAAATTTGAATAGATGATCAACGTGAGACTTAAACAGTGTTTGTTCTGGCCTAATGCTTAAGCATTTATTTCCTAAATTGCTATCTGAGGCACCAATTAAAGCCTGGAGTGAATTAAGCGCCATTACTTTGCGATCACCATAACCTCACTTCTTGTCAAATCCTTTCATGTTTAGAGACTAAATCTCGGCAATGTCTCAACTGCAAAACACTCAGAATGGCCATCAATGGCATTTTATTTTCTGCAAGGTGTACAGAATGATTGGCATACAATTAGAAATTTGTGATTAAATATAAGTTGGTTCCCTTGAATTGGTTGCTTAACCCCTTTCTTCTAAAGAAAGTATTAGTTTAAAGAGATTACAAGGCCTCTTGGTTCACCGGTGTGTATTTTATGAGAAAGCGATGCATACATAAATCTCCCTGGGACATTTTATTATGAAATCTGCCACAGCATACGATTATTATTTTTTCCTTATGTATGAAACCGAGATGGTCAATAGCATGCGACTGAGCCAATAAAAAAACTTTATAAATCTGTAAACAAAGAAATATAAATGCAACATATTTCTGCAGGGTAATGCAAAGATACTTACACCTTTATCTGAACACACTAATTTTTACCTACTAACTGTAAAGATTGAGTTTTGCTCGATTTTACCATCATCCCTTTAACGTCTCATCCCTTTAACGTCAGACAAATGTCACTAACAAACCTAATCTGTTATGTTTGATTTAGTTTACATAGAAACAGATACATATAATTAGTAGAATAGACTGTGTTACATAATTGTATAGCACAATTTACAGCAGTTCTACTTTACAATTGAAATACCTAAGGAGAATATATTATCACATGCATACTTGTATTAACGCTACTCAAACACTGCCCTGTAAAAAAAAAAAACATTTTATCATCGAGTGACCAAATTAAGTTAAGATTTTAATGACTTCCAGCGATCGCTGTGTTTCAAAAGGTTTCCCCTCGCTCTCTGGCTGGTTATGAGCGATTGTCCCTACTAATCAGAATCGCAGAGAGCAAATTCCACACTTTATGACCCACATAAAACACTTTTGTAGTGCCATTTAGTAACTAATTCCTGCATTAGATTATATCTCTTAATAAAGAGGTGTATTCATTTACAGCTGGGTCAGGAACAAATTTATGAATTGACTTCATCAGGTTTTCATTTTTTTGAAATATGAAATTTGTCTTCAGATTAAAAACATTAGTATTAAAAAAATATTGAATTTTTTTTAACAGTAAAAACTGTTACCTTGTCTTATAATTGACTACTTACTGCAAAACCTAATATACAGACAGACATACAGTAATATGCTATAGGTTATAGGTAAATGTATATGGTAAGTAAACAATAACATACTTCCAATTTTATAGCCATTCATCCACTGCTGAAGTTGAGAGCGAATATATTTTTTAGAATAGACAGTAGGTATAAATTAATTTACTAATGTGTATCACGTTCCATAAAAATGCGCTCTCTAGTAATAAGAGGTTGGCTCACAAAACGCAGATTTTAGAGCACTTCACGTACTCCCTAATTATGACAACTCTGAAATTGGCCTGTGTAATTAACCTCATAGATCATTCTTCTCTCCGTATTCTAACGCTTTTCAGGTATTTCAACTGTTCATCAGCCGCCCAGTGATAATGTGCCAGTACTGGTTTGCATTCATGTGTTAATTACTCTTAAGACCTCAGTTGGTCCTCTAATTGCCTGAACCAGCGTTCACTTAACTTTTCAATCTTTTATCTCCCTTCAGTGTCCTACTTTTTTGGCAAAGATTACAATTATTCATATAATACATCGTTGCTATGTATTGGTGTAGTAATACATTGTATTTAACTTAACACTTAAAACTGTATCTGTATGCAAAAGTATGATTTAAGTATCTGCTTTCTATTAGTGTTTTCCCGAAAACTGTTCCTAAGCTTTTGACAATTTGTTTGTATCCCAGGATGACATCAAAATCACAATGTGCAAAGTGACTTTAATAAATATAAATACATTATTTCCATCCTTTTATTTATTGAGGAATCCTTAGTTTAAATAACTGAAGTAATATGAAATAGTAAACTAACCCCTTGTATATCAACCAACCAGTTTGTGCTGGAAATGAGCTAGTCTGAAGGGTGCCACATAACTGATACTGCATAAAATAAACCCAGGATGGAGAGGTTAAATAGCTTCAAATGGCATTTTGGAGTTGAGTCTTTATTTAAAAAAAATCCCAGTGGCAGCAAGGAACAGACACGACCATTAAGATGATTTACTCTCACTGTGTCAGTTCTAAGAGATACTGGAGATGCAAACATCTTTATAAAGATAACAATTAAAGACGCATTCCAGTGACACCAAACGGAGATACTGCAAATAAGATGATTCCATTTAGACTAATGATTGTAGAGATGGGCAATTTTTTTGATTATTCATTACCCGTGGATTTATTTTACTGTGCAATATTAAAACATATTGTCTCCTAGTGAAAACACTCTTCGTGAAATTACCTGCCATATTTTGTTTAAAACTCTTTCATATTTTTGTTACATAAATCATAGCATTATACATTAGGTAATACAATACTGCATTCAAATACAGTCCACTTACTTTCTTGCTGTGGAGTGTCACTTCCACTAGTGAGTCCCGGGGATTCTAGTAAACTCCTACCGGCTTCTCCTGAGTTCTCTTCCGCCTGAGCTCCCACCATTTCCCCAGCCTCTTCTAAATCCAACAGGTGACTCACTGAGAAGTTCTTTTTAGACTGTAAATTGTCCAGATTAGTTGTGATCGGACTATCTAAGCGACTGGCCAGGGCAGCCTGTCTGTCCATAACATGCTGATTATAGCTGGTCATGATTTTCTTCCTCAGACTTTCACGTTATGTTGAAAAATAACAACCGAGAGGTTACAATATAATCGACCCACCTCCTGGTACTCCTATAAATCTTGAGGCCACCACAAGAAGCTGTTGATCCTGTAGATTCTACAGTGTAGAAGTATAATCCAGACGTGGTCTTCTTAGTACTCCCACTGGCAGGTTTTTTTCTTGATTTAAGTCAGACAAGTTATAAGAAATGCAAGCATTAGTGTTTTTTTCAACTCCAGTCCAACACACAGAGATGCCAATAACAGAACATTCTTAGTCTTGGTGCACCTTGAAACCAAAGTGGATCCTCTCCCTCTCTGCTCTCTCCAAATTCAAGAATGACTTGGGTTTCACAGGGGATGATGTCTTGCAGATGTAAAAAAAAAAAAAAAAAAAAAAAAAAACATAAAAAACGTCAGTTTTCGCTTCTCTTCTCTTTTTGGAAGGAATGAGATTTAAAGAGTCCAGATATGTTTTTTTCACTGTTCCTCTCTTGGATCAAGAAACTCTTTGGCACATCAAACGCCTCAGACTGGCACGGAGGGAGAGCATTTGCAAAGAATAAATGAAAATTGGAGACCCAGGGGAGGGCAGATCGACTTAATAACAGGCTGTAATTACGTGGCAATCTCTTTGTGCTGTTTCTGACGTTTCACAGATCACCCCCTTTCTTCTACCTCACAAATTATGTCTCCATGTCTCCCCCTTCTCTGACCAACAGCAGCACCAACCAAAATCACTGTGATTAGCAGTTGCTTGCCAACATCTGATTTGGCCAGTTTTTTTCGTTCAGCTTGTTGGAGTCAAATTCTGATTCTCAGTCTCTAAAAGTTTGTACGGAGACAAACTGACAGCTATTCTGAGCCAGTCACTTCAAACAATGTGATTATTTTTTTTTTCTAGAATTTTTTCCTTGTGACTTTTTTAAGGTCATGTTGTAAAATCTCTTTTGCGTGTTTTGATAAGAACTGCAGGGACATTTTCTGTAGCAAATCCACGACTAATACTATCAACACTTTTTTGTGTTTCCCGTCTTTTCATCAAAAAGGCTCAGGGCTAAGAATAACATCATAACACAAACAATAATTTTCAATATTATGCAAAGAAGCGCTAATTGTTTAACTATGCCGTAGTTTTAGATTAATTTAACCTTGTATAATAATTTCAAGGGCGTTCATGCTATGTAAAACCAACATTACTGGTTGTAAAGCATCAGATATTAAACAAAACGTTTTTTTTATATTGAAATGCATCTCAGTAATGCTCGGTTTGTCTGTATGATTTTCGTCGAACAAGATGTGGGCGAGTAGGATATTTCCATTGATAAACTTGACAGCCTTTGAGGGCCTTATTAAAAAATTAAATAATATGATAGAATAAACAAAGACGTTGCCTTGTAAATTACTTGGAAACATAATATTGTTTCATTTGTTTAGCTTTTAGAGGAGCGTTCGGTTTATTCATAAGCAAAATATTTATGCTTGTATTTTTTGATGATTTAAATTACTGTTGGTTTTCTTGATTATTTTTAATATACACATTAACCAAATAAACCAATATTTTTAAAGAACGTTAAGGTTTTATTACTTTTAGGTAGCTTATGCAGTAAAGATGCATTTAGAAAGTGAATCTAGTGAACTTTTCACATTATGGCCAGTCTTAAATGTATATGTAGCTTTGTGGAACAGCTCCACATAGTATGTTGGCACTTAAAATTCTAACACAACAAAAATAAATTAGCTGTCCTGAGTCTTCCCAGAAACATAATAAGCACACATTTTTCTTAGGTATTTCCTAACTGAATTCCAAAATATTCTAAATCAACTTTGCAGTTATTACTTAAACAAGTTAAATAAGGTTGCTTACAGCAACTTTATGTCCAGTCTCAGAAACACAAACTAGATTAGTCTCATACTTTTAGGGTTTAAGGACATAATTGTGCATGTGACTCATGATTCAGTTAGCAAACTTCATATTTGATCTTTGTCTTAGAAATATAGTTTCACCCAAACTTGAACAGTCTGGTTGACTTTGCAAAGTTTGTTCCTTTCTTCTGTGTAATGCTTGAATATCTGCCTGATTGTTTAGTCATATTATAATACTGCATAATAAAAAACATAAGCTGTTTTTCAATCATTAAAGCATCAAAAGAAAGTGACAGCAATTCTCCTTAAGTCCTTAAAGTATCTTGTAGTTAGTTGCATGCTAAGTTTGTCATTAATTTGATCCTGGTTGATGGGAGTGCTTGATTGTTTTGTGTTGAGTGTATGTTTTTGTGAAAATGCTACAGAAAGTAAGAAAACAGAAATAATGGGATTGCATGAGGTTTAAAAAGGCTCTGCACAGGAGTGCTGAGGTACATGTGTTTCAATGGCAGGAACCTGGGCTCCAAGCTGCCATAGACAGACATGCAGCCCCCTGATCTAGGGAAAGAACATTTGATGCCATCAAAGGAATACAGATTGAAACCAGATGTTCTCTCCCCAGCTTTTTCTATGCATTTAATTAAGGAACTGGGACTAGGAGACTTTTTCATCATTAACCCCCTCCCATTCCCCCACCTTTCTGTTCTTTAGTCTAGCAGCGTGTGTTGGTGCCAGTGTAACATGTTTGAATAATTCATCTATGTATCTTCACAAATTTAGAAATTTCCACACATATATCATTGTGTGTATGTGCATATTGTGACTGTGATTTAACAGGTATATATTGTAACATAAATTATATATTTGCCTGTCTTCTACATGTAGTGTAATTATGTCTACTGTGCTTTATTATTTATTTCTCTAAGTTATAGTTCATAAATAGTCACAAAGTTTGCATGGAGCAAATAATGGAATTAAGCTAGTATTTTCTGCTTTTAGATTATCTTGACATACCTATATCTATGTTTGTGTGCCTGTTTACATTTAAGCATGTATTTAAAATAATACATATTTAACAATTATCTATAGGCTTTATGTGTGTTTGTCCTCCATTATATCAATTTGATTAAATATAAAGAGCTATGGTCTTAGTTATACGGACAGGTCATTGTAACATACCATATTACCATAATAGAACACATCAGCCTTTTAAAACAGCTATTCCTTGACTATTTTTACACATTATAATTCCATTTATTTGTGTAATTGTTTCAAAATGGTCACCTATCTTCTAATCTCCCTATAGTGCTTCATTTAATATAGTCACTACTTTTATGTGGCATTCCACATAAGAAGGTACTTAAAGTGCTTATTGTTAATAGTTGTTTATAAACTGCCTAAAGAGGTACTGATAACACTGGTTTTATAGGTGTTGTATCTACTTGCTGTTGGGAATTGTAAAAAGTGACATGCTTAATTAGACAGGTTTTCAGAGTATCTGTATTGGGAAGAGGCTGGAATAGTAAGGCAAATATTTCCAAAGACAAGCAGCATAAGTCCTGATAAGTGAATGTAGTCGGAGACAAATAAAGAGACTTGTCCAATGATCTATGTCCAATTTTCTGCATGTTTGTATTTCAACTAATAATTGATGCACATAGAAAATAGAAGAATTGCATTAAATAATTATGTTACTTCAAGGGGGGGGTGGTAAGCAGTGCAGACCATTGCTCATTGCTTTGAAGATTTTCAGCTGCAGGCATTTGTTTCTGCTGTTTCACTTGCAACTCCTCATATAGACATTATAGTACATAAAAAAAGAGGTTTTTTGAGGTTTTGGTCAATATATTAATTCTCTAGGCTTGCCACAGTTAAGTAACATTCTTAATTCGTATCCCCCTAACATATGGCAGCATATGTTGTGAATTGATTTTAAGTTTAAGCAGTTTTTTTCAACAAACTGTCCATTCAAGTAACACATAGCATTTCTATTCCAACTTTGAATAATATAACATGTTCTCCAGGTTATACATTTAGGAAGGTTATAATGATTACACTTAGATGGTACAAGTGTGTGATTTGGTAAATTGTTATGTAATACAAATGGCCTTAGCTTTCAAAGGTTTAAATTACAGTAGACATTAATATATATTTCTACACAATGTTTCTTGTGGTCAGCAAAATCGGTATAAAGATGTCTCTAACTTAGCTGTTTTCTAATAATTTCAATGGGTTTAGCCAGGAGGATGAATCTTCAGGGGCATTTTAAACCACTTTTAAGACCAATTAAGGTAGGTCAATGGAGGCAAGGTATGCTGGTTGCCCAATAGCTTTTTAGGGATACTTAAATATTTACCAGTACCGAAAAGGTTTCTTCAACTATTACCTTCCTTAAACAGTGCAGCTGTAGCATACGAATTCTTCCTCCATTCATCATAATTCTATCAGTTCGGTTGTTCAATGCAGCAGGAAAATGCTTCTATAAAATAATGGGAATGCAAAATGGTCATATGAGTTGTGGGTTTCATTTGAACTTCCAGAGATTTTGGGTGAGTTATTTATGGAGCAGGCTGGATACATTTTGCACCTGCAGAGTTCTGAACAAGAGATTTGTTTTGCCAAACACATCTTCCAGAAAGGACTACAACTGGGAGACACAAGGGTTAAAATATACAGAGAGGATTCTGCATGCGAGCAAACACAATTATCAGGTAACTCTCAAGACCAATTCATCTCCTTTTGTGGACGTTGATCGGTACTGCGAGCCAGTGCGATTTTGTCACGTTTACAACAAATCCCATCTACCCTGAATTACCAAAGTCCCTAACTTTTAAAGTAAATGCTTCCAAAACAGTTATGTGGATGTAAGCACAAAATACACTAATTAAATTGTATTATATGAAATTAATTATGTCTCAAGTTGATGGTTTCACTAGTTAGGAGCCTCCTTGGGTGTGGGTGATTGACAAATAACCAAACATAATTTTGGTACTCAATTCGATGACTTCCTTTTCTGTCTATGAGCCTATCTTTCTAACACTTGTCCTTCTCTCTCTCTCTGGAAAGTACCATATCAATTTTTAAATGCATGCACTGAAAAGAGTGCAATGGTCAATCTTTATTCGGTAACAAACATTTTCACGATGCGCGCTTAAGAGAATGATTTCCTTTACGTTTTTATTGCGTACTATAAAGTCTTGCCGTTTAAATCATGCAATGATATATAATTTAATATAATTCAACGAAAATTACGATTATCTCAATCTTAATGGTGAGTGAAAAAAGCTTTTTAATGTGTATCATGAACCACGGCTTAGTTATGCATCCTTGAAATAGATCTGTGGGTACAACAGTCACGTATCTGTGTCTATCTATCTATCTATCTATCTATCTATCTATCTATCATATTGGGATTTGTGCACATGTGATCAAAATGTAAGTGTTTTTCATGTTTTTTTTTAATTAACAGGGTAAAGATATTACCGGGTGGAAGTCTCAGTCGTAATGTTTAGACAGTCCCTCCAGAGATATCGACATCATTTATTTCATTGCACCAATCACTGTTTTAAACTTTTTTAGTATGTTTTCCTATTTCCAGGCAATTAACACACTGCCACACGCAGTAGTTTAAGGTATCTGATTAAATGTGAGCTCCAGTAGTCACTAATATGACAGCAAACGGAAGCATAAATAATAGCACTCAGTTAATATTTATAATTGGCTTAATGCTGTGCTCTTAACCACAGCATGAAAGGGAATTTAGCAGATAAGTAAACAGACCCTAACCTTTGCTTCTAATAACATAGGTATTATTTTAGCTCAAATACTGAAACACGTTTGTAGTATAAAGGGTTTACCGTGTTTTCACAGCTAAAGGAAAACATTATAGTAGAATTAGCTTTTTCTAAGCATGATTTTACACGCTGTGGGAGTACCACTTCTTGGCTTTATGTAAAGAAATACATTTTATTTGTACATTTTTGCTATGTGTCAAAGTAAATCAAGCTCCCCAGCAACAGAAATGAATAATTACCTGTATTTCTTTAATTCATTGCAGATAGTATTGACCTTGATATTGAAGGCCACCTTGGTGTTTTTTTCTAACTTGCCTAGTAGAGTGCTTATAATCTACCACGCACTCTGCTTTATATATGCGTGATTTACAGTGAACATATATATATAGTATATGCAATACAAACGTTACACATATTTGCATAATTTGCATTATCTATATATGTGTGTGTGTTATTTCGATGCTGAGTGTAAGGAAACTTTTTCTTGGCGAATAGACAATATCTTAGGGTGTTGTCTTACAAAATTGTACAAAAAATGTACCCAATTATTGCTGTATACACGTTCTAACATAAAATAAATCAAAGACATAATTTCGATTATAACAAAATTGTTTATATATATATATATATATATTGCGTGTTACATATGTGTATCACAGCAAAAATGCATGCGGGAACGCTTTAAGGTGGCTTCATTTTTAAGGTCCATTTAATGTTATTAGACAAAATGAAAAAACAAACAAACGCGTGTTATAACTCTTGCCGGATAAATATGTTTAAATCACTTTTAAAACAAAAGAGGATGGGAGGTCGTGACTTTTTTTTTAAAGTTTTAGCTCTAAATGAAGTTCAGATGTGCCTTCACTAGACACATCTTTTCTCAGGCTCAGATGCAAGATTGCATCGAATACTACACCAACGGCTCTGACCCCGATTTCCAGTTTAAAGAAAGGATCTTCTAACAGCACTGCTTCAGGCTACCAGAGGTAATCATCGCAGAGGAATCGCCGCTCCGTTGTAAAAAAAGAACAACAGCTTGTTGTGTAGATAGAGGGCAGTAGTTACATAGATCGCTGAAAGAAGCGAATCCGGCACCCTGTGATAATGAGAGGAACAGACAGCGCATAGTAAAGTAAAATTAGTAAAAGTGTGTGGGTGTAAATGTATATATTCATATCGATATACATTGGTCTTTTTCTTTTTTTATAAATTGTCTGCAAAGTAAACTTACTTATTTTTATTCGAACGAATGGGTAATTTACTTTATTCAGGAATCAAGCACATGACTTGACTTATGTAAACAGTGTATTTTATTTACTCCATCTCACAATTGATCAAGATGCTTTGATGATCACTGCTCATGGATTTTTAATACAGAAAAGAAAAATGTTATCCAGTAAGTACGAACAGCTAACAGGAAACAAAGCTTTTCTAATTCTTTTAGACTTTCTACACCCATCAAAATTGCATCAGTAGTTGGTATTTTATCAAGACTTAGAGGAACATAATAGTTAAATATATTTTCGTTTTATCGAGATTTTAAATTATTGAAATTTATGCAAAGCCCTATTAGATTTTAGTTCATTTGACATTAATTTAACTTTAATGCATCTGAGGACTGAGGGGTCTCTTTAAGTTAACATGACATCCCCTTGCATATGCACTTTCAGGAGTTGTGTTAAGCAGAATAGATATCTTGGTATGTGATATATTCTCACCATTTTGTAGACCATGTAATTCTATGAATATAAATGGATAATTAACATAAATGACACAGATGTAAACCATATGAATATAACAAAAGAGAAACAGTCTGCAAACAGAAAAATATAATTGTAATTCTGTCCTCTATACCTTAGTTTAGTAAACATACGTACACAAGATTATTTTAGAGATAATAAATTTTTATTCTAAAATCCATTTTCAGATTAACATCATGCAAAAGCCTTTTATTAATTAACTATTTCATATTGATAATGAAACATTATAAAGTTAACATGATGTAACATATGCACCAGAAGCTAAACATCTTAAACCATTTCAATATGCTTTGAAGGCTAAACTACATTTGTTATATCCAAATGTAAATGCATTATCTTATTTAGCATTTTCTTTTTAAATTTAGTGCCTCTGGGTCTGGGCGGGCAGATAGGCACACGCAGTCCAGTGGAGCAGGACTGAATCTCCGTAATATAGAAATATAAATAAAATTCCCCCACTGTAAGGATGGTCAAAGAGGTGCAGCTGTCAGCATCTATTACCGACTGCTACTCTCTGTTTCCTGTTGGTCTGCTGCTGCTGTTTGTTGGTCTGCTGCTGTCTACCAGCATCCCTGCCAGCCTCTGCTGCCATGTGTCCAAGTGTCCTCCATGAGGGCTTTCTTGCCGTGAGTCCAGCCTGTGGGCTATTCTGTTGTGTGTTCTATGCCCTGCCTTGTGTGTCAAGCACCTTACCTGAGGGTTATTCACCTTGCTTGACCATGTTGAACTCTGATGCTTGTTTGTTGAGGGCAGGCACCTACCAGTCCAGTCACAGAGAGCAGGCCCCTGCCATTCCGGTCACAGCGTCCAGTCTTACTGAAGGTGGTGCAAAAGGTGAGACAGTAGCAGGGAGGAAGAGCCCTAACAGCTGTGTGAAAAGCCCCCCTTTATTATTGAGAAAGAGGCACCTCCAACAGCGATAAGCTGATCAAACATTATTGTCACCTGATTTGACTGCAGCATTGACATGCGCAAAAGTGTTTTAAGGTGGGCTGGTACAGTGGATCCCTGTGCCCAGAGGCGTATCTACTTCAAATAGCGCCTATGGCAATCACTGAAATTGCGCCCCTGTCCAAATATCTAAAACCCATTTACT
>VKOC01029001.1:0-10112 GCA_009364415.1 Spea multiplicata
AGTTATATCAAATGCTGCTAAAGACTGGAAAGGCAAAACATTACAACTTAGGTTTGATGTTGATCCTAGTGCAGCCTTTGTAACGTATGTGTTGTATGGGTTTGCTTTTGCAGGTGAAGTTGAATTAGAAGAGTATTATCCTGCATTCCTGGACATGGTAAGGAATTTACTTGTTGGGAATCTGGACCCAACGCATTATGAGGATACCCTTCGAGAGATGTTCACCATACACGCTTATATTGGCTTCACCATGGACAAGTTAATACAAAACCTTACACGACAGGTAAGATTATATCAAGTTGGCTGTACTAACATCACCTCCAGCACTACATTATCCATTTATGCAAAGCTGAAAATCATTGGCATGGAAGTAGAGGCTCTGTCTCGGTGTGATATTAACGAGTTAATCTGTCTTTTTAAAACTTGTAAATGATTGTGTTAATGAGTTTTTTTTCTTTATATTCCTAGCTACATCATCTAGTGAGTGATGAAATCTGTCTGAAAGTAGTGGAATTGTACCTGAGTGAGAAGAAGCGTGGAGCAGCCGGAGGAAGTCTAGTCTCTCAGTGTGTACGTGCTGCAAAGGAAACCAGCTACCAATGGAAAGCAGAGCACTGCATGACAGATGAAAATTGCTTTAAGGTACTTCAGTTAGACCTTCCTTCTAATACATGCATGTCTAGTACAACATTTTTGTTCTCCTCTTCACTGCAATGAAGATTCCATCCCCCCCAATGCTTTCGCTAAGTGTTATGAATGCAGTGGGAAACTGCTATGATGTGAACAGGGTTTAAATGTTCTTTCCTGATGACAGCATACTAATGGTTAGTGGGTATCGGTTACTAATGCAGTCTTTTTTGCTGTTTGTCAGATAATGTTCCTGCAGAGACAAGGCCAGGTAATAATGACAATAGAGCTGCTGGACACCGAGGATGTACAGACAGAAGATCCTACAGAAGTACAGGTGAGGGGCTGTCCTTCCTGCAGCTTCATGCAGACGGTGATCATTTATGTACAACTGTGCACCAACAGATATGTTTACACTTTATAGCTTGGGGTACAATAAGTGCAGTTGTATAATAAGTACAGTATTCAAGCAGGCTACATTAGGAACGGAGGACTGTAGGTTTGCGGTTGAAGTATGCAGAATTATTTCCTAACGTGTCTGTGTATATATATATATATATATATATTATATTATACATTTTTAATTATTTTTTCAGTCAAGTATTTATTTACATAGCTTATTGTATTAATGAACGTATTATGTTTTCAGATGGCACCATATTTTCTCCTTTTACAGCATCTGCTAATTATGTGGAGCAATACATAATGTGGGTAGCGGAGGTCAAACAAAATCAGAGTGAAGGCTTTTTAATTAAAACCTGTTTTAATTTGCAGCAGCGTGAGTGTATTAAGTGTAGAAATTGTTTTTGTATAACGGTATATTGGTGGATAGGTCATTGAGAGATTGAGAGCCATCTGTGTCTGGCCTCAATGCTCTACTGGATGAATGGGCAACAATTCCCACAGAAACACTCTAAAATCTTGTGGAAGGCCTTCCCAGAAGTGTTGAAGCTGTTATAGTTGGGGGACCAACTACGTATTAATGTCTATGTATTTAGAATGCAGTGCCATCAAAGTCCCTGCTGGTGTAATGGTCAGGTGTGCCAGTCCACATAGTGTGATTGTAAAGAACACTCTTGTTTATCTCCTCCCCTTAAACATCTAAAACCATTATCAGATATTACATTTATAGTATGCATGTTCTTTCTACTGCTTATTTTTCCTTGACCGTGTTTCTTTATCTCATCAGGAACATTCGGAATTTCCATGACTGGCAGTGCAGGACAATGCGAGTGATGAAGGATGAGATGAAGTCCTCTTGGAAGAGGCTCATGGGAGTAGAAAGTGCCAGCAATATGGATTGCCGTTTCAGAATCAACAGTCACAAAATGATGTTTATTGTGAACTCTGAAGATTACATGTACCGCTGGGGAACACTGGCCAGAGCCAAAGAGGTACAAAAACGAGTACAAGGTTACATAAAAACAGAAGTTGTGAATGTGTCTGAAACACAGGGTAATTCATATCCACTAGGAACTACTTGCTTTTTGCAATGTTGTGTGTGGAATATAAGGAACTGAGTTTAAAAACAGAGGTGCTTCAGTTCCTTAGGTACTAGACTGCGGGGCCGTTGCACTTACTGGCATCCAAAGGCATAAAGGGATGTTGAGGTTTTAACCATCAATTAAAGTGTCAAAAATGCTGATGTGCCGTTTCCGAATATGCCATGTATAGTAAAGTGGAACCACGCTATCCAATAACAGTGATATAATCACAAAAACATTTTTATTATGTAGCATCATTCGAGTCATGCATGCGTTTCTTTTGATTATATCACTGTTGTCAGAATGAATGGTGCTCTTTAACTATAAACCAATAGCTTGGCTGCAGCGCATAACCGCAACACTAGGAAAACAGCCTGGCTGATAAAGGACAATATTGGTGATAGCACTCGGATCATTGTTCTTTTCTATTGTACAGAGAGACTGCAGGATTCAGCTTGTGAAGGTACTCTTGTTAAATAGAAAATGATCAAATAGTTAAAATGCGTACATATATAAGTGCTGTTTGCAGTACCCATTTTCCCTGTTTATCCACTAATACAGTTTCCATTTCCATAGCATCATTTTCAGATGCTGTGATGTCTACAGTTCATGGTTAGTAGTGGCTCCACACCTAAAGCCACGTACTTAAAAATAATTACTTTCTTCAGCCCTCCATATGTGCAGGACATTAAATTAAATACTTCCAAAAGACAAAGCAAGAAAAGCATTAGTTGCTTTATCTGTCCACACTTCATGCCAGGTTAATAAAGATGCATTTTTAGTGTTTCATGGATTATACTACAGATTGCCATAGAGAATGTCATTCAATATAACAACATTTATAGTCTTTATAGTACAATTTAAAAACATAAATCGGCTGTCCCCATAATTGTTAATGATTATAGAAATATTAACATTTTTAATGGACAAAGGAAAAAACTGTCTTCATAGTATAATTGTATACAGTCCAGATTATAGAAACACATTAGTATTAAATACATATATAATTAGTAAGAGGTTCAGTTATGTGAATTGCCTCTTATAGGTAGAAGTCTATTTTTATTTATTTTTTTATCATCTTCTGGACTTTTACACTCTGTACACAAATACTCAGTGGCATCAACCATGAGTAGGATATGAATATAAACTTTATCTATCCAACAGATAGCAAATCACTCACTTATTCCAAACATCATTAAAAAAGAGGGTATTGATATCTCCAAATTAGATTAAAAAAATAATACATGAACGTTTCATCTGATTTAGAGATGTTGTAACTCTAAAGATAATTTCTGAACAAAACCTTTGTATCCATTAAGGTGGGTTTTTTTTCTTTATAAATGCTGTGTGCAATTGTGCAATTGGGTTACTAACTGATCCAGCATACTAATAGATAGTAAAAAGATATGCATCTCTTGAATCCTCTATTGATGAGTTCCCTTGTTATCATACTAGTGCTTGTTTTATGGAGGGGTAGAGTGAGTGTAGTGATTTATGTATATGAAATGCTGTATCTACTATTATTTCATCTTTCTCTGTAATTTGATATTAACTGGCTTTCTTGTTCATTTTACTGTAACAATACTGACACATTGCCTAATTTCCTTTATGCCAGTTCCAGCCACTGGTCTTCCAGAAGCACCATGAGAAGTTTTCAGCATGGCACAACCGTTGGCTGCAGGAGAACGTCAGTTCCAGAGCAGCTGAACTTGTGCAAGACTGGCTGACTGGTGAGGAAGACGAAGATATGGTCCCCTGCAAGACTGTGTGTGAACTTTCAGAGGTTCATGGCATGACTGTCACCAGATATCGAGTCCAGTACACTCGCCAAGCTGTTTCTCCGTGACACATTCAACTATTTCCCTCCACGATCTATATTTGCTGCTCAATCTTTTTTTTCCTTTTTTTTTTTATAGGGCTGTTTTATTTAGCTATTTTGTAAGGGGGGTGCTGTTGAACTTGGTGATGCTGGACATTTAACATCAGTGCCAAAAGTCTCTCTAGTAACAGATTATTCCCTAATCTAAACAAAGGCTGATAAGTGGTGCAAGGGCAATCTTTGAACCCTTTCTGTGCAAAAAAATGGTTGATGAACTATAACTAAAAATAATTATGAAATGGTTAAATAAGTATTCACTAATTATGGGAAAATGATTGGTCCTGATCTATATCCAGTGCCCTGTGTTGATTGCTGAAGATCCACTCTTGTTGCTGGGAAAATATCCAAAAATATTTATAAAAAAGAAAAACACATTAATTAAATGTGTTTTTGCTGTTGATGTTTTAATTGCTAAGCAACTCTTGTATTGATTTTATCCAGACATATGAAAAGAGAAATAAAAAAAAAAATGTTTCTTTTCTGTAGTTGTTTGTAAAAACTGCTTGTTTTACAATCAACATTTTGTGGAGGGGTGGGTGTAATTTTATTTAAGAACTAATAAGGATAGAGAATGAACTCTTTCCTGTATCCCTCCATGTTTTGGGACAGGCGGTGTAAGCCAGTGATTAAAGGGTTAACTCTGATTCTTGACAATGAAGCACTTGGGAGGCCCTTAAATCTAATTGGTTTCTAAACTGCCTTGTTCCAGTAACCCATAGTACTGGGTACTTGAACACAGTATTTCAACTCTTAGTAATTATAGGAAAATGAAAGAAAGGAAAGTTGTTTATTACTCTGAATAATAATGCCGCATCATGTTTTTTTTATATGTGTATACTGACCTGCATAATGGTTATATTGAATAAATCAAGTGCTGTAAATCTAGAATGATGTACGCCTCTTCATGCAGTTCTTCCTTAAACCCTGTGTGGTAATGCAGATGTATGTGGCACAGTGGGGACATAGATATCTGAGTAATAAATTGGTCATATGGGTCAGTGAATACTAATGTACATTTTTCAGTTGATTGTAGATTTTTGTGATTTTCTGATTCTAACTTTTGCTTATGTCATGCAAATTTGTTGATCTGTGATGAATCAATGTTCGTATTCTTAATTGTGCATTCTGATGGGTCAACCTTTTATAGTTTCTTCTGCATTCGTGGTGTAGCTGCTTCTTTTATGTATTTAAATTGGCCCTTCATAATACCTACATTTTATTTTTATAAACATATGGGCTGGACCATTATTGAATATCACCCTTGAGATATTAAAGTAGTATTCTGCTTTCAACATGTTCATGCAGCTGCATTACAATGTTGGGTAGGACTATTTTCACTGTTATTGTGGAAGTTTACATCTCTACGGTTCTAGTACTTATTAGCAATACATTTTTTACATCTAAAAATTATTTGATAGTAAATGTTTTCTCTTTCCTGTGTGATTACTGAAAGAAACTCCATAAATATGTCACTAAATGCAGTTCAGTGATACCAGGCAGTTTTTTCATGGATGTAACAACAATCCCATATGTATGTGTCTAAGCACCGGATCCATGTTTGGATTACTATTTGAGAAGTTCCACGGAAAGTACCAGGCCAAGCCATACAGCTTTACCTGTTCTTACCTGACCGTCAGTGAAGTTTTCTACATGTTTTTCTGTGGGGGTCATACCTGTAGTTCGTAGTAGTTAGAATCTGGAAAACCTAATGGGACTTACCAACGTGGAAGGTTTTGTCCAACTAAGTACATGTAAAGTGCTTCCCTGAGGTATGTAAGTAACTGATTTCCATCTAATTTTATACATTCCATAAACTGTAGAGCAATACTTGTTGTTGTACTGGTCAGCAATATTCAAAAGTTGTGTTCTAGAAAAATGGCTGGTGTGGAAAACTTATGTCCAACTCATCCACTAAGAAAGTGTCATGCTCCTGCAGGTCATGGACACCTACGCAATATTATGCATCGGACATGACAAGGCAATTACATGTGACATCCACTTTTGTTGTAGGCATGTCACACCCACAGCAGCAAAGGTAAAGATGACTTTAAAAAAAAAAATATATATATATATATATATTCTTAGAACTAAGCAAAATGTAACCCCTCAATCCCAGTGTTCCATGCCAAATACAGGTACAGTGGATGCAAAACGTCTACACACCCCTGTTAAAATGCCAGGTTCTTTTAAAGAATGAGACTTATAAAGTGAACAATTCGTATAACGTGAACAATTCAATTGCAAAACAAACTGAAATCTTTGACGTGGGAAAAACAATTACCTGGTTGCATAAGTGTGATTGGTCAGAATTAACCAATCACATTCAAACTTCTGAATTACAGAAGTCACTACACACCTGCCATCATTTAAAGTGACTGTGGTTAATCACAAATAAAGTTGAGCTGTTCTAGTAGGATTTACCTGACATTTGCTTATTTGCATCTCAGAGCAAAAGCCATGGTCTGCAGAGAGATTCCAAAGCATCAGAGGCATCTCATTGTTGAAAGATATCAGTCAGGAGAAGGGTACAAAATAATTTCCAAAGCATTAGATATACAATGGAACACAGCGAAGACAGTCATCAAGTGGAGAAAATACGGCACAGCAGAGACATTACCAAGAACTGGACGTCCTGCCAAAATTGATGAAAAGACGGGAAGAAAACTGGTCAGGGAGGCTTACAAGAGGCCTACTACAACATTAAAGGAACTGCGGGAATTTCTGGCAAGTACTGGCTGTGTGCTACATGTGACAACAATCTTCTGTATTCTTTATATGAATGGGCAATGGGTTAGGGTGGCAAGACGGAAGCCTTTTCTTACAAAGAAAAACATCCAAGCCCCGTTGGTTTGCAAAATCAAACATTAAGTCCCCTAAAAGCAAGTGGGCAAATGTGTTATGTTCTGATGAAATCAAGGTTGAACTTTTTAGCCATGATTCCAAAAGGTATGTTTGGCGCAAAAACAACACTACACATCACCCAAAACACATCAAACCCGCAGTGAAGCATGGTGGTTGCAGCATCATGCTTTGGGGCTGTTTTTCTTCAGCCTTAGTCAGGGTGGAGGGAATTATGAACAGTTTGAATCCTACCCAAAAGAGTGATTGCTGTAATAAAATCAAAAGGTGCTTCAATATAGTATTAGTTTATGCAACCAGGTTATTGTGAGGTGTTTTTTTTCCTCCATCAAAGATTTCAGCTTGTTTTGCAATTTAATTGTTCGTGTTATAGGTCACATTAAAGATGGAAAAAGTTCTGACATGATTTATCTTTGTCTCATTCTTTAACATCACAAGAACCTGCCATTTTAACAGGGGTGTGTAGAATTTTTATATCCACGGTAGAAGATAATTCTGTTGGGGAATTACTGTAAATCTCCCTGTCCCATCCTTTATGTGTTCGAGATATTACCGTGACTGGCCACAAGATGGCTGCCCTGTTCTGTGGGTGTATGAATGCTTCTCTGTGGGGAGGGACAATCCTATGTTTTTAATCTATATAATTAAAAAAAAAAAAATTCATATTAAAGCTGCCTTTTTCTATCAGTCGGTAAAATGTTCTCGCCATTTTTTGAAAAGACTGCAGCTGATTAGAACATGTTACTGTCGCATATTTCTTCTCTTGCAAAAGAAAAAAAAGGGGCTCCTCTCTTTCTCTGAAAAGGGGTGAATTTTGTTGGTGACCTCATGACCCACTGACCCCAAAATAAGTAATTTAGAACAGTAATAAGTAGCTTGCATTAAAATATAGAGTTTAAAAATACAGTACGTTATACCCCAAGCCACTCCACATGTCCAGTATACTTTCTTTGAGGGTATTGGTAGTAGTGTGGTTGGCACAGGACATGACCAAAATGTGTAAGTGTGACCTAATGATAGCTTGTTACTGTAGAACACTGCCCAGTAAACATAAGATCAAAGAAACAAGGAGAATGCGGGGGGGGGGGGCTTTAGTGATATGCTCCCCTATAATGAAATATGTGCATATCATGATTATTGTTTTACATTGTATTTTTTCTCTCCGATACATAAACATTGAGCTCCAAGACGTTAAAGAGAGCTCTCAAAGTTTGGACTGTCCCTTGTAAAGTATGTTCTAAATCACTTTACTCCTATACGGGCCAACTACCTCTAAACATGTTACTTTAATTATGTCACACTGCTCCAAAATGGGACAGACCCTTTAACTCATTAAATATGTAACTGTTACTAAGCAAGTTCATGGAGCTATTTACATTCCCAAATGTGCTCGTTATTTGCCTGCAGGTATGTCCTTATAATTTACCAGACCTCTCTGTAAATTATCCCGCCTGCATTGATGCTATTCTCTGAACTCGGCCCTACAGAGCCATGACTCACCCCATAAACCATAAGTTTTTAAGGGATACCAAGGGATCGTTAAGTAACTTGTATAGTCTGTTTCCATACACACACAGAGGCTGATTTTGTATACAGAATAAGTGCTGGAGAAAATGGCCCCTTGGAGACTTAGCTCATACAGAAAGGTCTTTGTTAGGGTCTGCAAGGGGGGGTTATTGCACACTGCTCTGGTTTAGATTAAAGTCTCCTTATAGTTATCTTGCCGTTGTGAGTCATTTGTACCATAGTTGATGGTCACTGTAGCTGGACCCAAGTAACTTGATAAGTGACATGAATCGGTTTTTAATGGGTTTATGGATAACTCCTATGACTTGAGCCCAAATTATTATGAGCTATTTTATGGGTTAAAGGTCATCTCTATGGGGGTAATGTGAACTAACATACATGTAGGGTTTAATTTTACTAATAACTAACGTTACTAAAGTTAAAGGGCCAGCTCTGTAGATGTGAAATGGTAAAGGGTCAAATTCATAATCTTTTGGAAGTCTGTTGTGGAATATCCCTTTACAGGATCCTGGTGGTGCACATAGACATAGCTGGGGGGATGATGTATATGTGTTTGGTTTATGGAGGAGGTGCTTTATCAAATCAGGATGTGTGTTACAGGCTGATAACAGACCCTCAAGGACACATGACTTCGGACAGATCACGAGTAAACTGGCTGTGAAATTTCTTTCTCTTTTGTACTGGCATCTCTTTTAGGCGTTGCCTCTGTCGCCGCATTTGTCTCTTTTGCACTCTGATCTCTTTTAGGTGTTTTCTCTGTCTCCATGGAGAGTCTATTTACTAAAAGGTTGAGTTTTCAGTTAAAAGGTTATCTCGAATGACGTAACAACTTGCACGCTCTCCTAAAACAGTTTGGGTAAATATCAAGCAAGTGCGCCAGTCTTGGAAATATTTAGGTATGAGATGCTTTGCTTTGGTCAATCTAGTCTGCCTGTGTTTTTTCTTACTGTAAAGACCGGTAGTGTACCAAAGAGGGGGCACCGAGGTTGCCATCTACAGGGAAACTGAACGACCTCCCCTGTGGAGCTTGCTCAACATGCAAGGAAAATCCTTTCCCATCCAGGTTCCTGCTTCCCAGGTTCAATCCCGGTGCGACCCCTTGTTCCTGTCTCCTGGTACTGATTCAAAATAGTTTAGAAATTGGCACGGGTACTCAAGAATGTATCAGGGTCACGTGTGCGAGCAGCTGGAAAAAAATGCTGTGGGGCGGCCGGGAGGTGGGATATATGTTTTAATATTTATGTGAGCATGAATGTCTAATGGTGTGTGGGGGTGAGATGGCGTGTGTGTTAGAATGAATGTGTATTTGTGTTAGTGAGCATGAGTGTGTAATTTGTGTGTGTTTACATATGTTTGCCAGAGTGTGTTGGAAGGGAGGGGCAAGGGGCAATGACTGCACAGACCAGCTGTTGAAGTTGGGGACCCCTGGGCAATTTTTGCACCAGGGCCTTGTGGTTTCTAGTTATGCCCCTCAATAGGGCTCTGCTGAGACCCCTGTGCACAAATGTGATAAGCGCACTGGAAGACCTCTGAGTAGTTGCAAGGTAGAGGTAGGCAAAAACAATCATTTTTCTGCTGTTTGCAGTGTTGGGATTATGTCACTTAGTGGAACCATCACACTCATTGTTCTCCCAAACACACACACCAGGACAGGCTCTGCCACGCTGACACCCAAACACACAGCAGGACAGGCTCTGCCACGCTGACACCCAAACACACAGCAGGACAGGCTCTGC
>VKOC01029022.1:0-11578 GCA_009364415.1 Spea multiplicata
CTAGTAAATATTCATTCATGTAAACTATTTTTTCATATTTAATAAAATGATGAGAAAAATATATTTTTTTGTTTTCATTTCCTTTTATTTGCCAACCTGCCCCCCAGTTATGCCACTTTGATATGCCTTTTGCCCTCATATATGCCACTCTGCCCCATGATATGCCTTTTAACACCCTATATGCCACTCTGCCTCCAGAAATGCCTTATACCCCTCTATGCCACTCTAGTTGCAAGTCTTTGATTTCCCTTGCAAAGGATTTAAGTTCTATCAGTGTTTGATGTTGTGTGATGAAGAACAAAATATTTAATGAACAAGGGAGAACTAAACTGTCATCTCACTGAAACATGAGCTTTTGACAAGAGCAATACATTTGTATCTCAAAGATGGCAATTTACAGCCAGTCACATCTGTTACTCACTGTTTTATAAAGCAAATTATACATGGTGTGAAGAAGAAAAGCTGGTTTGGGTGGGAGTACTGCATATTTGTGATGGGAAATGAGGGGGATTGAGTCCATACTAGACTAAAGTGAACCCCCCCCCACAAATATTATAAAAGATTAGTTAAGCATATTCTACAGAAGTGTATACTATATGTCTTTCCTTTTAGGTAAAAGAAAATGTAGTTCTATAAATCTCATTCATTCGTGCACAGACCAAGATTATTCATCAATTATTTCTTGAAGAAACTCTCCAGCTCAGTTTTTCATGGGACAGTGCCAAATTGCAGGGTGATGCTGGTGATCTAGGTGATCCAGTCTGCCCCTCAACAAAGATGCCCCGGATTTGGACCCCTTAAATGTTGAGGTTTATGCAGCCCCAGCTTTTTAAGGCCGTCTGTTGGATATACACTCACTGGCCACTTTATTAGGCACACCTATTCATTGCTTGTTAACACAAATAGCTAATCAGCCAATCACATGGCAGCAACTCAATGCATTTAGGCATGTAGATGGGGTCAAGACAACTTGCTGAAGTTCAAAACGAGCATCAGAATGGGGAAGAAAGGGGATTTAAGTGACTTTGAACGTGGCATGAGTGTTGGTGCCAGATGGGCTGGTCTGAGTATTTCAGAAACTGCTGTTCTACTGGGATTTTCATGTACAACCACCTCTAGCATTTACAGAGAATGGTCCGAAAAAGACAAAATATCCAGTGAGCAGCAGTTGTGTGGACAAAAACACCTTGTTGATGTCAGAGGTCAGACTGGTTTGAGATGACAGAAAGGCAACAGTAACTCAAATAACCACTCGTTACAACCAACGTATGCAGAATACCATCTCTGAACGCACAACACGTCGAACCTTGAAACAGATGGGCTACAGTAGCAGAAGACCACACCAGCTGCCACTCCTGTCAGCAAAGAATGGGAAACTGAGGCTACTGGAAGAATGTTGCCTGGTCTGATGAGTCTCGATTCCAGCTGCAACATTCAGATGGCAGGATCAGACGTTGGCGTAAACAACATGAAAGCATGGATCCATCCTTCTATCAACGGCTCAGGCTGCTGGTGGTGGTATAATGGTGTGGGGGGACATTTTCTTGGGCCCCTTAGTGCCAATTGAGCATTGTTTAAATGCAACAGCCTACCTGAGTATCGTTGCTGACCATGCCCATCCCTTCATGACCACAGTGTACCCATCTTCTGATGGCTACTTCCAGCGCGATAATGCACCATGTCACAAAGCTCACATCATCTCCAACTGGTTTCTTGAGTTCACTGTACTTCAATAGCCTCCAGAGTCACCAGATCTCAATCCAATAGAGCACCTTTGGGATGTGGTGGAACGGGAGATTCGCATCATGGATGTGTAGCCAACAAATCTGCAGCAACTGCGTGATGCCATCATGTCCATATGGACCAAAATCTCTGAGGAATGTTTCCAGCACCTTGTAGAAAGTATGATACAAAGAATGAAAGCAGTTCTGAAGGCAAAAGGGGGTCCAACCAGGTACTAGCAAGGTGTAACTAATATAGTGGCCAGTGAGTGTATGTAGCCTGGGGGCTCCCTTAACCAAGGGTGGTTATGAACAGTTCATGTGCAGAATACATTTTCTATAATTATGCCTGAACCAGTGCATTGTAGTTCACTGGAGTCCTAGAGCCTCAGAAATGGCTTTATAACCTTTTGCATGCTCATAGATGTATTACTTTCTTATCTGTTTTTTTGTTTTCTTTAGATTGCGACATTGTGTGCTGCTTTTTCAGGCCCTTTTTAGACTAATTCTCTTTGCAAATGTTTAGATTCAACAGCATTGGCAGAAATCATGTCTAGGGTTTGTCTAGTGAAATTAAGCCCAATTAACAATTAGACAATTAATTGGTTGATTTAGTAACTAAGGGGGAAATTACTTATTCACTTAGGGCCAAGTAGGGTTGAATAGCTTTTTCTGTACATGAAATCAGCATTTAAAAATTGCAATTTAAGTTTACTCAGATTTTCTTTGTCTCGTATTTAATGTTTCTGATCATCAAACTAATTTTAAATATGCTGAATATGCAACAATAGAAGAACTTGGGAAGGGGAAAATATTTTTATAGCACTGTATAATGCATGCTGTTGATTGCAGTTGTAATATGCATTGTTTTAAAGGGGAAGTTTACTGTCCCTTTCAATGGGTTCCTGAACAGTTTCCACAATGGCCTTGAAAGTAACAGAAGCACTGGAACTGACCTAACCATTTTGGGACTACCTCTGTCCATTGAACATGATTCATATGTCCCCAGTGCTTTCTCTTGTAGTTACAGGGTTCAGCAGCTGCCTATACCAGTGGCTTAAGAGAAGGCACTAAGTATCTCTGCTAGAACTGTGGTAGACTTGTGTGGTAGACCATGACAAGTCCAGAAATAAAATGGGCTAAATAAAATTCCCAGGACGGAGTCAGTTACCAAAATAACCAATATGGTCTCTAACTGAAATACCAGGGTTGCAAGTAAAAAAAACCTAAATTTACTTGATATTGTGTTAGCTCATTTGTTCGTTATACATTTTCCCAAATATTTCTGGGTGACAGATTGACTTTAATGCTCCTGTGTCGCTTCTCTGTTGAATCAGGTGTTAAACATTAATTGGATTTGACACACACACCATCCCTAGTAAATACGTGATACATAAATAAAAACAGCGGGCTTTTAAATTCAAGGTCTACGAGCTTGCTGTAACTATGTCCATTACATGCAATGTGTGATGGGAAGAGAATGGTGGATAGCCTTGAGATGTAAGCCTTAACATGGTACAAGTTAAAGGAATAACATAGATGTCACATTCAGGAGATTTGTTCTGAATCTAATTCTAAATCACTGGTAATTGATCCTTGTAATGGCTTTTGACACACAATGATTCACCTATGGATTTTTTCACAACTGTTAGCACCCCTCTCTTCTTGAACAGATCGGAGATTTGGAAAGTTAAACCAGTGGAGGGAAGCATGTATTGCTACAAAACTTGCACTATAACTCTGATCCAGACTACAACACCCATCATCCATGCACAGCATGTAAGAGATTAGGACATTTTTAGTTCCAGTAACATATTTTTCCTGTTGCCCCAAAATTTAAAGTGGGTCTGTCACTTTCCCCAAATGCTACATTTTAATATTCACTGCACTAAATAAACCTATATAATTGTACTGATGTATCAAAACAAGTTAAAAAAACTAATCCTGTTAGTATATCACGGGCACCCATTTTAGGATGTACCCCCATGGCTTTAGTGTATACATGGGACGCATGGCATTTGGGGCAACCAAATTTGTACAGTGGAGGTTTAAAAGAAAATAAAAATAAATGGAATAAAAAGATCAGTGAACATTTGGGTTTTCAGTTATATAGTAGGCAGGCTAAATGTGGAATTGCCACATATCTGTTTACAAACTATTCTATGACTCCCCATGAAAAATAATTTAGACTTATTAAGTGCATGTCCTGGATTAGTACCTTCCAATAAAAGGAATCTCCAGCCATTGTGTGCACTTTGAATGTGTATGATAGCTGAGTGCCCCCTATAAAGTTACATTAGGATAATCTAATCCTATAACACATATTTTTGTCACTTTTCACATTAATGAGTAATGTGTGTTTTTTGTTCATACATAATGATTGCATTGTGCAAAACTGGTTGATCTGTGTACCAGTGGAACATTATCCATTGTACCTACAGTATAGCTAACGAGATCAGAGTCTGGGCTTATAACTAGTAGGAGGAATGTGCGTTTTGTCGTTTGAAGGCAAATGAAAAGCTAGCAAGAGAAAGACCTTTTGCTCCCCCGGCGCAGCCAGTTCCTGCTGATTCTAATTTTAGGTCTGAAATAATGAAAAAGTGCAGAGAAAAACTGCTAGCTGTTCAATCAAGTTTGTTGGGAGTCTCATTAACAGCTTCTAAAAGTTCATTACAAGCAGCCACATCCCATTACTGCTGCTCTGTGCTGAAAGGAAGCTCAATAAATAGTGAAGAGTACCTAGACTAGAGGTCTCAAGAGATGAGGTTTTTGTTCCTGAAAAGCAGTGTTGGAGGGTGAAGTGTAGTATTCCCTGTACAAATATGAACATAACATGAGTGCTTCCCATGGGTTTATTCCATGGTTGATTTAACAACTCACAGTAAAAATCTTATTTCTCCTGAATTTATTTTTGTTGCCCACACAGATCAGGTCTTCATATAGTGCACATGGAAACATTCAAGGGTTCAAGAAATACTCAAACATCTTTAAAGTATACAGGTCCATTGGCAGTTATTGTGGGTTATATGAGCTTGATAGGCAACCTATACCAAAACCATAAGCATTAATATGGACCCCCCCTTTTGCAGCTGTAACAGCTGCCACTCTTCCGGGAACGATTTTCACAAGATTTTGGAAATGCTTCTTCATGAATTTTTGCCCATTCAGCCAAAAGAGCATTTGTGAGGTCAACCACTGATGTTGGACAAGAAGGCCTGGCTTGCCGTCTCCATTCTAGTTCATCCCAAAGGTGTTTATTGGGGCTAAGACCCAGATACTACACTCTTCCGCTGCTCCAGAGTCCAGGGCTGTTCTTTACATCAGTCCAGCTGACGCATGGCACTGTGCATAATAATCTTCAGCTTGAATGCAGCTGCTCGGCCATGGAAACCAATTTCATGAAGCTCCCGACGCACAGGCTTTTTGTAACTCGCTTCAATAGTCTACTGCTTTGTGGCTGGACTTGATTACCAAAGCCCTCCCACTTTTGACGTTGAAGAAAGTTAGCCAATTATTAAATGGCCCCTAAAGATAAAGTGGTTATAAATATTTGCTTCATGTGGGTTTTGAGGATTAGAAGAGAAGGGGATATTAAGGTCAAGAAAACTGATAAAGGTACGTGCAGCCAATGAGGCTGAAATCTCTTTGCTTGCCTGCCATTGGCTGGATAGTGTTCTTCCTTGGCATGCGGAAATGTAAATTTAGTTAATAAAGTTAGGCTGTATGAAATGGAACAAATATTAATTTTACATGTCTAAATCATTTAGGATATGTTATAACTGTAGGTGTGTAACAATACTTGTTAAAATGACATATTTGGATGAAACATTGGGAAATGTGTCATGTTGCTAAGAGATTGTTTCTTATCGCACATGAAGTCTTCATTATGAAGTGAAATAGAGAATCACCCCTACCTTATACCTTGCTGCTTGTTAAATGGCAAATGTTATCTGTACATGAAGGACTGAAAAATATATCCTTAGCATATGTTCACCTATTCCACCCCCCCCTTTTGTTTGTTTTTAGTTTTTTTTTCTATTACAAAAAAGAACCTGTTTATGAAAATTGCAATGTCTGGCAGTCACATCTGCGCTGCTAAATATTATTCATTTTGTTCCTTTGTGCTCAAAAGGAGATTATTTTAATGGAAGAAAAAGACTAGTTTTGCATCAAAAAAACTCAAAATGTTGGAAGCTAGAACAATATTAAAATATTTGTTTAAAAGAAGAGTTTATTCTTAAGAATAAGATATTGTACTTTAGATCTGATCTATCGGGTTGTGTATGCATTTGCCAGAAAAATGGATTTATACATTGTGAAAGAAGACACAAGGGCACTGCCAGATGGCTCAAGCATGTGCTGGATTCCCTGGATACTACACTCTTGTGACATGGTTCATGGTGGACACAGCCATAACTAGAGCTCTTTGCACCAAGTGGCCTCATTGTACGTGCACTAGGACTACAAATCAGTAGAGACTTGATGCTAGCCCTGCCAGTCCCAACATGTTCGACCATGGTCCACCCATTATACACAATCAGTCATTCATTAATTTTGAGGTCTGTCATATTAGCAGTGCATACGGGCACTGTAATGGGATGCACACAAATATGCATACAAATATACCGTAATTGCTTCATAAACATAGCTGAGAGTTAAACTTATTTAAAAAACTACACTGTAACCTCATTCCCTTATTTTATTCTTCATTTTTCACATATTAGTTCAACCTGGAAGGTCTGGAAGATCATAGTTATAAAACATGTGCCAAGTTATGTTTTTTTGCACATGAACAGAAGGTTGGCTGAGGAGTGTGGAGAGATGTATTTTAAGCTGTGATAACATGGAAATTAAATTCGTTAAGGTCTCATGTATTTATTGTGTTTAGTGAATAAACCCCATCGTTTGGGACACATGTGTTGGCGGGGAGCTAGGGGATGGTCAAAAGGTGTGGTTGGCCACCCACCTTACCTGAAAAGCCACATCACAGAGCATCCAAAGGTGGCCACATGGAAGCTGCAATGACACAGACATTGATTGTGTTTGGGCTGGTCTGGGGAGATCAAAGCAAAAGTAGGACAATGAGGCAGTTACACTGGAAATCAGGACTGTCCCCCAATAACTGGGACATTTGAGAGGTTTAATGGTTTAATAATAAATAATTAAAGAGGTTTATGGTTTAATAATGGTTTGTACAAATTTCCGCACACCAGTTATGCGGGATTGATTATGATAGTCAAACTGACCCATGACTACTAAAAGCAGAGTGGCTGCAAGGTGATGTGGGCTGAGTGGCAAAAAAATGAAATTCAGGAAAAGCTTGGCAATGAGAATTAGCCCTGGTATTTTAAGGTCAGTGTATGATAAATTACATACTTGCAGCCACCTGCTGAATACACACTACCGTATGCTATGCTCTCACACTTTCTAAATGTGCTGATTAGATCGGAGGCATGAATGGTGAAAAAAGTAAATGGGGGTGCCATCGGGTACCAACCCAAAGAAATTTGCCTCATGTGTCTGATGGCCAGTCTAGCCCTGATTGTAGCAACTCCCTATAAGACCTTACTACCTGGCTACAGGAGACCCCTGTGATGTCCATTCTCCAACTTTCTTAATCCACAATAGGGCTACTACTAAGTTTTGCTTTAACTATTGTTCTTGTTTGCTCTTCTGTCTTCTGTACCAGACTCTGCTTGTTCGAGTTGACACTCCTCACTCGACTTTGTTCCAAGTGACACTTTCCTGTTGATGCTGCGTGTTGGCTTAATTCCAGTTAACACTCCCTTCAGTCCGGGCCAGGTTCTGTTCTTAGGAAAAAAACACAAGATGAGTAGAAATTAAAAAAATAGGTGTCTCTAAAGCACAAGTCAGGAAAAGACCAAACACGACCCCATGTGGTGCAAGATCAAAGGTGATCAAACTACAGCAGAGTTGGCTAGGGGGCAATGAGTTAAACAATAGCAGAAAAAAATGTATGCCTTATCACAGTGCTGCTTTTAACCCACCTCTGTCATTCTGATTAGCAATGGAACACAGCTTCACAGAAAAAGTTTGCAAATGACCTTTATTTAATCATTGCAGTACAATTACCCATCCCAAGTCATAATTTAACCCTAGCTGCCAGCCTCAGAAGTTCTGCTTCCCCTTAGGCATTGTCCTTTACTGTGAAAATGGATATGAAAGACACCTTAATTGATTTAATCTCTACGATTGTCAAAACCAACTTGTGTTAAGTTAGAAGACTTGACTTGTGACAGCTGTCATCATAAAGACAAATGTGACCAATCACTCTGAGGATGACCTTGGTGTATATCTGAGTTTTGTGCAGCCCAATTAAATGAAAGGGCAGATGAACACCAAGCTGCCCTTTATGGATGTATATTACCTGAAAGGACATCCTTAAAATACCAGCAATTAATTTAGGCGGACCTAACTGACCTGAAATGTTCTAAGAATTAGTTCATGTGACCTTTGGCCACCTAGAATGTAAGCACCGCAATGATGTATTCACATCCAAAAAATCACCACTGCTTTCACGAATCACTCTTCTAGTGGTATAAGGAATAATATAGCAGCATATGCCATACGGTTCCCAAATAACAATGTCTTCTGTTCTCACGTGTATATGTTCTGAAAAAAATACCAAAGTCCATGCGCTCAGTAAGGGGCCCAGACACAAGGGACCCCAAACTTCAGCTACATTACATTTACTCATTACATCTATAAATGAGCGCCAGCAGAATTCATAGCGCTATTACACTATTGGGACAGTGAAATGTAACAATAATATTAAAATAGACGCGGAGAACTCCCGGAGAAGTGATGCTTCTCCGGTTCTCTGGGCCAACACCTGAATCCTCTGGGTAGTAGAAGCGGGGTCTTGACAGGCCCCACTCCCCATCCAATTCCTCTTTAAATGGGGGTGTTTCCATCGATGAAACACACATTGACATTTGTGGGAATGTTCCCGATGTCAGCAGGACTGCCCACTGACGTCAGCGGGACCGTCTTGGCCGAGTCTGGCAAGGGTAAGCTCCAGGTAGCCGGAGCCCAGAAATACCCTAGTATGGACATCAGATCCACTTCCTGCATTCTGGATCCGTCTGCATACAGCATAGAGGAAGAGACACACTACTCCTGCAGGTCAGTGGTGTGTGCAGAGGCACAGGCAGGCTGTTTGGGAGAAGGTGGCACTCACATGCTGTTGCTTGATGAAGTGTGGGGGGTCCCAGGGCAATTCTTGTACCGGGATACTGTGGTTTCTAGTTACACCCCTGGTTGAGGGCATTATAAGAGTAGGTGGTAGATTTCTCTGAATAGCTAGTGTTAAGGACTGTAGGATAGGGTCAGGGGTTTAATTCTGGGGTTATGGGTGCCAATGGGACAGCAGTTAGAGTGATGGGATGATAAAATGAGTCTGGCAATAGTGTTCAGGGTGGATCAGAGTGTTGAAAGGCGTGGGAGGCTTCATGTGTAGGGAAAGAACAACTACAAGAGGTTTCGCAGTTGAAGGTGGCAGGAATTGGTAAGCAACTTGATATAAGGGGTGAAGCAGAATCAGTACTGGCACCAAGGTTTCGAATTAGGTCTGTTGGGCTGGAGTTTGCAAAAATGATACAATTTTTTTGTGTTTATTTCACTCAGACTCGCAGAGTGGTTAAATATTTCTCTGCTTCAGGGTTACAGACTCACACTTCGGCTTTCACACTGCAAAGTACACAAATTCTGCTCTGATAGTGTGGAAAATTACGGTAATTATAGAAGTGATGTAAAGATTCTGTTACTCTTCAGAATTTAACATTTTATAACTAAATGCAACATTAGAAGCTTTATTTCTAGCGCTGTTGGATGTTGAAACCCTTCCCAGAAATGTTTTCTTCATTATTTATGCTGGGATCAGTTGTCATAAGACACAATACAAGCAAGAAAAGGCTGAAACATTCCACCGATTTGCTTAACAAACCAGAAAATGCAATAATATTGGTGGAACTACACCTTTAAACATAGTAGCCGATATTTATCCATTTAAAGGGACCAGGGCAGAAGGATTTGGATATGTGGCACGATTTTATGTCTTGCTCTGCCCACATTGCTTAACTTTAGAGAAGTTGGCAACCACATTTAAGTATCAAGGCTGATAATCGGTGTCAATTTACCGGTGAGTTGCAGAGAGATAAACTATTACATGTGACCATATTATAAACTATAGAATATGCTCAACCAATTGTTCTCTCTCCTACAATTCAATATTCCCTTTTTAAGAAGCATTCATTACATTTTTTACATTATTTACATTTTTTTATTTATATGAAGTACGCAATATGTCCTGTTGTTGCCAATCCCGCCCTAATCTTGGGCTCCTATATGAATCCAGGCAGTAAAGGACTCACACCCTTAGGACAATATGGGATTTTTTTCCCCATGTAAATTTGTCAAACAAAAGTGTGCCTCTTTAGCTATTTGCAGGGATAGGCAAAGTGTCCGCTAGGCAATAAGCACACCGTGTCTGTGGCAAAATGTTTGTGTCCATAGCAGTGGCGTACCTAAGTGGGTGAGCTCTGCCCTGGGTGTCACTCTTCAGGGGAAACCAAATGGCCGTCTAATGCGGGCCCGCAGCTTACCACTGGGTGGGAAAAAAAGAGTTTTCTTCCTCTAGGAACTCCCCATAGAATATCATTTAGTTCACCACAGACTCCAGTAAATGTCCCCCCGTGAGGACTGTTGGTGCCTATGACTGGTTATGTATAATATATTTACTACTCATCTAGAAAAGTCATTTTGGAAGTTTTAAGCACCCAATTAGTGACTGGAAAGCGCTCCCATTGAAATTAATGTCAATGCTTGCTGCCTATGTGCCCAGGGTCTGAACATGCCACTTTCCACAGCTTTTGCCGAACCTCGTGTGAGAGTATGAGGGAGTGACATAGTGAGTAGCGAGTGTAGTTGGCAGTGGGCCAGGGGGGCAATTACCTGTAGCTGCCCCCTGTATCAGAAGGTGCCAGTCCTCCATAGGTTAAGGAAAAGGTTCCTATACATGTATAGCACAGAAACCTCCAAGAAAATATACTGTACAAATATAAAATGTGTTTTATACACTGTAGTGGATCCTGTTAAAAAATATTTAAAAAACCCAGTATAATATTTGGACTTGGATAACACAGTTTGAATGTGTAAAGGAGTGTCTACAGTTACCCAACATCACTTTAGAGTGAATTATGACCCGAAGACATTGGGTAGGATATATTTTAACTATATTCTAGTTACATGTGGCTATATACACAGCAGATATGTTTTGAAACAAATGTAACACAGGTCTTTCTACAACTTCAGACTTCATTGTTTATTAATGGAATGGGATTAGGAGGTCGACATGCCCTTGTTATGCGAGTATAATGGAGATGAGGTTGGAAGTTGATATTAGAAAACAATTTGTCTTGAAAAACCTATTTTCTCGTCTTGTTCCAATGAAAAGAAATTACTTTAAAGGTGGCAAGCAGATTTCCAATTTGCACCAACCTATGTCAAAATGCCCTGAATCAAGAGGGCTATGATCCATTATCTGAGGGTTGGCAGTAACATGGAGAGTGAATGTATTAACAATCCCGTCTTGGCAGGAGCTGATATTTTATATGGTGAGGAATGACAGGGTGACGGGTTTATCTTAATTTGGTTATTTATTTAGTTATTTTGCAAATCAAATTTAAGCCAGATTTTAGCTGGCACACATTCATTGTTTATGCAAATAGGTTCACAGAGATAGGCAACCAGCAGCTCTCCAGATGTGCAGGAGTTCTGATGTGATCCAAAGAATCAGAGGTGTAGTGTAACAAAAAACACCTCAAGCTTACCAAGTT
>VKOC01029047.1:0-25971 GCA_009364415.1 Spea multiplicata
GAACAAGGGGCGCCTAGCAAACGCTCGGCGCCCCTCGTTCCCCCCTGCATCAAAAAAAGACAGCGTTTAAAGGCCGCTCGCTGGTGCCCGCTGCTTCACTGCTGAGCGCTGTAATATGACGTATTACGGCCCTCGGCAGTGAAGCAGCAGGCACCAGCGAGAGGCTTTTAAACGCTGTTTTTTTTTTTAAACGGGGGGGAACGAGGGGCGCCGAGCATTTGCTAGGCGTCCCTCGTTCTCTCCCGCATCAAAAAAAAGACAGGGTTTAAAAGCCGCTCGGTGGTGCCCGCTGCTTCACAGCCGTAATACATCATATTACAGGGTTCAGCATGAAATGTCGGCACCGAGACGGAGGTAGAGGCCTCGTGGAGGAGAATGAGGGGCGCCGAGCAGTTGCTAGGCGCCCCTCTCTCTCCTCCGCATCAAAAAAAAAAAAAGAAGGCGTTTGAAAGCCGTTCAATGGCGCGCCCCTTTCCAATGGCGCGCCCCTTTCCAATGGCGCCTATGGCACCATCCATAGGTGCCATACCCTAGATACGCCTCTGATGCCTGTTAATGGGCAGATGTGTATGTAAAGGCAGTGTGTATATGTAAATGTGTGTTTATGGACAGGTGTGTGTAAGGACAGTGTAAATAAAATAACCTCTGTAAAAAAATAGCTGGGGGCAAAATTTTCCATTCTTGCTCTGCTCCCATCACTTTATACTAAGCCAGACATTACATTATATAAATGTATATAGCGCCAGCAGATTCTGTAGTGCTATTACATTGAGTCAAAAATTAAAAATCACATACACCAACATAAAAGGAGAAGAGTGCCCTGCTCTTGCAAGTTTACAATCTAGCTGACAGCATAACATCTATAAACTATATACCACCGTCTGTCTCAAGGTGACCACATCGGCAATGTTTTCCATGACATGTAGACATTTTTCAGCCCAGATAAAATGCTGCCCTGCAGTATGTGAGATATATAGACCCATGGAAGGGAACCAATTAGTCAGTTATACATTATCCATACTGCAGCGCAGCTCTTTAGCTGCTGTGGTCAGCAATATGTAAAAATTATATATGTACTGGGAAACATGGCTGATGTGGTCACCCTACTCTCAGTATATAATGATAGCAGTTTTGCTGTACCAACATCAATGTCTGGCTCAGTGTATAGTGATAGTAGATATGCTGTTCCACTGTCATGTGTGCCTCAGTATATAATGTATATAATAGTATAGTTATGCTGTGTGTTGTGTGTGGGTGCTACATACAGGATCCGCACCAGGTGCCAAATACTCTTGGTATGCCCCTGAATAGATGTCCCCCTTGCAGCTTGATGGGGTTACTTTCTTAATATCTACTTTTATAGACAATTTAAAAAAAAGACAAAAAAAAAAACACTCTGAATGATAATATAACATACAGTATATAAATAATTCATGATACTCCATTGTACCCCAGCTGCAGTGAGAATCTGTATGATGCTTTTGCAGGCAATGAATTCCATGTTCCCACAGGCCCTTACATTCATAATATATGACTGTTGTGAAGTGATAAACAGGTTGACTGAAAATTATACTATTTTACTAATTTTCTTAACGTACCTCCGAATCTGTAAGGCAAACTTAACAGAGTTGTCCATTTCTGAATGCTGGTGAACACTGAAAAGCAGGCCTGCCAATACCTGAGATAGATATAAAAATATGGAACATTTATGGAATTCTGATTTTAATATTTTTTTCTAATTCTTAAATATATATATATATTTATTTATTTTTTTACAGCTAATTTATTTTCATACCAGAACAATACACTTTTTGTTACCTTTGTTCCAGCCTTCATTGGATTTCCAAGATCACATACCACAAGGCGTGTTCGATTCTCAGTCTTAAATGCACAAGATAACCTAGTTAAAGTCTAGAAAATAAGAAAAAAAAAGAAAAAAACGATATATTACTCAACATGCCAAATTGTATTAATAATAATACAACGATTCTGTATTTATAGAGTATTTTTAATTAGTAGATTAAACTAACACTAAATAATCAAGATCATCCAGGTGAATGCCCCCCTGCATTAGAAGAAATTGTAAGACCAGTCACATGTTACAAATAGAATAGGTGTCAACAGGAAAAGTTCTTAAAATATATGGTCTGAAGGAAAGGTATCACAGGCACAGTTAACCAAGACCCAGAATAAGGATTGTCGAAATGCAGCATCATGGGGATTAACATTTAAAACCACAAAAAGGCCGATGCCTATACACAAATACGTATATTTTAAATAAGTTTTGATCTGATATTTAGAAGAACTCAAGTCACAGTACATACGGCTTATACTTTTATGGTTGAGGGGATCTAAACAACTAAACAAATCTTAACTCACCTCATTGTTTCTAATGACACCAATAAAATCAGCCTGTTCTGGAATCTGTATAAACAACTCTGCTTCATAAGCTCCTTCTCCTTGGTTCTGAGCATGTACGAGCAATGTTAACGGACTATCATCACCAATATAAATCTGCTTTTGTTCACTGTTGAAAGAAATCAGACAAGATAAATCATGAAAGAAATCAGACAAAAGAAATCATTCGAAAGAAAGAAAACTTTATCCCTTTATTGACTGGTTTATGTTTTTTTTTAAATTCTGTTTTTCATCTTTAACAAATCAAGCTTTTACAAACACTGAATGTTTTTATAGTTTAGTTATGTTTTGTACTGGTGTACTGGTAATGCTAATTGATATTTTATTTATATCCTTGCAACAATTTCCAAAACTACAGCAAAAAGAAATCAGTTACAGATGGTAATATGTAGCACACTACAGAAAGAACAACATAAGTAAATGAAATGAGACAATAAAGTACTTCAACTCATTGAACAATGCATCATTCTGTGTATCCCTTTCTGAACCTTCAACATTTTAGATTTCAGTTTTTGTAACTGAATAAATAAGTACAATCACTAACCTTTCTACTGATAAAATCAGATTTGGTTTGCATATATTATCTTCACCACAATCCAGTAAAATGTGTGCCTGGGAATAATACAACAAAAACATTATATTATATCTTGCATAACAACTATTCACTTTGACAACTTTGAAAAATGTAACTGTTATTTGTTGGATCAAGCCTCTTCTGGGTTGCTGAAAATTTTATATTGTCTGCCATATTTATTCATCTTTTGTAATCACACAACAAATACCACATTAGAAGGATGTTATTAAATAAGTAACATAATTAAAAAAAAAGTTTATACTTTTTCATTGAAATAGGAACTGACTGGGATGTCACAGAGAGCAACATGAGACTCATATAAAATACCTCTCATCATATATATAATACCTGTCATCATGGGACCTAAAAGGCTGAGAGGGACAGGCATTAGTCAGAATGCAGCATGTGCTTACTGAATTTCTTTGCAAAGCTGTCGGGAATATCATTACATTCATGTGACATTTTGGTACATTTAAATGTGCTAAAAATAAGCGAAATTGGGAGTATTTATACAGTATTAATGGAATTCTGCCAATTTCAAGGCACTATACAAAGGGAATTTGTACTGACTGACTGTTTAAGATGGAAAAAATGAAACATTAAAGGGAACAACTGATTACAAATACCTGTTTTGTAATGTTGGCTGGAGTGAACTGGTTTAAAATAGGTAACAATCCAGATGAATCTGCTGCTGAAGTTGAGTTCATTTGGTACTCCATAAAAACTGTTATAGGTGTAAGTTTATCCCTGAATTCCGACTCATCCTACAGAATAAAAGGGAAAAATAAAAAACATTGTGTTAGATTATTAAATATCTTAATGTAAGAAGGGTGCAGGGTACAAGCCACGCGAGAATAAATTCTGCAGAACGGACATTTTGAAAGGGCATTACGTTTTTAGGCCATTCTGCGGGCCTAGGACTGAGAGGGAGTTTTGGCAATGATGACATTTCCTTCTGTGCCAATGAAAAACAGGATAATGAAACTCTCTGACCTAGATATTACAACTGGACATTTCATTAGGGAGACATGCAGGCGTACAGTAAGCAAGGGGCAACATTCTGCTAAAACGAATCCACAATCATTACAGAAGATGTGTTTGGCAAAACACACCTCCTGACACACAGTACACTTACTGACAGTCGATCAGTGTTCCGGGCAGCAGTCTAATGAGATCTCCATGCGTGCTTAGAAAGCGCAACAACTTATTTCAATGGGAGCACTATCCTACCACTGATGGGCTGCTTTAAGTTTTGGGTTTTTTTTACTAATGTGGGTACTCTCGTTTTCTGAATTTTAAAATACTACAATACGTTTTTGAACTCCACGAAACACTGCATTAAATACTCAAAGGAAAAAATGACTGCAATACTTACCCGTAAAAATGCTTGTAGTTCTTCACAACGCATGCTTCCTCCATTTGAAATAGTCATAGTCTTGGAGTGACTTGATTGTTTACTGTGGAGAAATAATGCTCTGCGTACAGCTCCCTTCTGTTTAAGTTTATCCAGTAACAGTTCAACATGGAATGCTATTAAACAGAAAATGTTTCCTTTTAATAATATTAATTTCAATTTTTCAAACAGGACAACTTATTGCAGGACAGAAACAGACATCCATTTTTCTTTAAATTGTATTTGAAAAGTACATTTAAATGCAACCTTTTAATATAAATTTATACTTACTGAGATCACTGGGGACACTCCCTTTCCCAGTTGCCTTCAGACAGAACTTAACATTAAAACTGCAAAAGGAAAACAGGGCAACTTACTTTAACATCTACATCACACTGAGAAAATGCTAAATTCTGATAAGTGAAGAAAAAAATATTTACATCTTTTGAAATAGCCAAAAAAATGATTATCAAGATAACATGTTTGCCAGTTTTTAAACACAACAAATACTTAATAGGTACAGTTAGAAAATACATACCAGGAAACTTTCGTATTATCCAGGTTACAGGTTTTACTATCTGGGTTCAGGATTGATGGGTTCACTTCAAGAATGGCATTTACACGGATGACTGGTCTTGCCCTGAGAGTTAGATATTCAAATGTTTAAAAATGGATTCAAACAGATTATTATAATATGTTTCTTTTTAGATTACCGGTAAGACTACATTTTAGATACCAGTTTATGCGACAAGTCAAAACAATGCTGTTGTCAGTAATAAATTAACTAAAATAATTTTAAATGAAGATTTCAGTTATTTGAAGGATACGCAAATAGCTTTTGTTTGCTACACCTATTATGAGATATCACCAGGGGAGGGCTGGCAGCCTAAGGGGCAAGTCAAGTCAAGTGGCCCATTGTGCCAACAAATCAGCCCATCTTTTCATGATTTTCTAACGCCTATTGATTAAAAAATACAAATATGATTCAAATGTGGTTTAACATAAGTAAATTTAATAGCAACAAAGGATGGTAAAAGCAAAGCCTAATGTCCCCCTGATGCTCAGCCAGTTAAATGTCCCCCATGATACTGGCTGAGGATTATGGGAAGTATAGTACACAGCAGCAGGGAAATTGTAAAAGCTAATATGAGTACCCTACCAGGATCATACCTTAAAATGGGCTGATTGGGGCAATGACATGGGGAGCTGAATGGGAACAGCAATGTCATGGGGGGCTGAAAGCGGACAGAGGTGACACTGGGAGGGGCTGATTCGGGGACAGGAGGTAGGCAGGCAGTGGAGGTGAATGGGGAAGCAATGAATTGTGGGCTGAAAGAGGACAGAGGTGAGGTGACACTGGGAGGGTCTGATTGGGGACAGAGATGACACTGGGAGGGCTGATTAGGGACAGAGGTGACACTGGGGAGCGCCGGCCGGCAGCATCAGCACGCATCAGCCGTTTATATTACTTTTCCAGCAGTCTGAGTGCGAGGGGACGGAGCTTTTGCCCCTCACCCTGCTCCCATCACTAGACAGCCATTGCACACGGCTGCTGGGTGCTGATGCCGCCGGCCGGTGCTACTTTAAGACTTTTTTTTTTAAAAAAAATTGAATATGGCAAGCCGGATCGGTTTGCCATATTAACCCCTTGACTGCTAACGACGGCATGGTGCTGCATGTATTAGTAGCTGCATGTATTAGCAGCACAAGATTGGAGTGCACAAGACATAAATGAACTTGTCGCTTTTAATTTTATTTTATTTTTAGGAGTGTGAAATTCACTTATTTGTTGTGCACGTCAGATTTGTGATACAAATACAAATAAGACCTCATTTGCTGCAGCTTGGGGTGTAGTTTCTAAAAATATATAGTTTTGTTGGCATATTTTTACATCCCGGGCAGCTAGAACTGTTTAATTGACGGCAGCCATGCATTAAATTTGTCTTTTGAGATAGTCTAATAAATTTAACTTTTAGCAATAAAATATCAGAAAAACACAGTCTACTGTTCTCAATTTCTTTTGATATTAGAGTTTAGAAAAATAAAATTACAAACTAGTTTTTATTGAGTTGGAAGTGAAAATTTACACTTTTTTCCCACTTTTGGCTTTATTTTGCAAAACTAATAAGACACACACATAAAAATGGTATATTTGGAATCTGCTGGGTGTGCTGAAAATTACAATATATAGTTTGTATAGATTATTTCCAAGAAATTAACTTCTAAAAGCGTTTAAACGTGAGATGCCCCAAAATGCCAAAAACCAGCTTAGCACCAGGGTGGGAAATGGCCAACATAATAATTAAAAAAAAAAAGTATTAATGTAGAGCCGGCCGGCGGCATCAGCACCCAGCGGCCGTTTAGATTAGATTTCGGCCGGCCTGGGGGGCAATTGTCCCCCGGCCCAGCCCACCCTGGATATCACTGCCATATCTATGTGAATTCTAGCAAAAGAAACAATGCACTGGGTAGCTCTTTATCTCTATACCACGTTATAGGTGTGAATCTCTTTTAAAAGGGCTTAAAAAAGTATATCGATATACAACTGTAATGGTACAATCTATTAAATAGAAATGCATTCCACACTCTTTCACAACTTTGAAATAAATCAGTGTCCTAGTTTTGTTTCAATTTCAGATATCAATATCTCTGATTTACTCTATTTTTAGTGAAGGGATACCTGTATAATACGGCTTTATCAACTCCGAAAGCACCAACAAGTAAATCTGGGGGCAAAGAAGAAAGGAGCTGTTAATTTACACATTACACTTTACGTGAAAATTAAGAAAGTTATTTTGTCCATACAAATATAACCCATATCGATCATAAGAGCAACCAAACAATGCTTGTGTTCTAAAGTAAAGTAAGAAACAATGTAGACTGAATCTGCATGTTGGCATTTAACAGTGTTAACTCTTAAGAAGTGTCCCTGATGTAATAAAATCTAGACATGGTTTTGATAAGAATGGTTAACTTGCATCTGTGTCCCCAACAGGAGGCAATTTACGAGGGAATATCTAGGTTTCAGGCATTCGGCAGGTCGGCAGTTACATAGTACATGCATCACAAAATCCTGAACATTTACATCACTCATACATGCGCGCTGCACAGATGGCAAAGATTATTTATGTTTCACAAGTATAATCCTGTGCTATGGTGTCATAACATTGGGCTTCTGGATAGTCTCTCTTCTATATGCTGCTCACAAATAGCAACTATGCTCTGTGCCATTATGATTTCTCTCCAAATGCTTTCGTTTTGTAAGGATTTATCTGTGTTGTAACAGCAAAACTGAACTGTATTTTACAAAACCCACGGGGCTTTAAAATATACCCCAAGATTGCCAAGTAACATGGTTGAATATAATTTCTATTTTATAGGATTAATATAAGAAAAGGAAATTAGTGTTTTGGCAAAATGCAGTATTACTTCCTTAATAAAACAAGTATTGTAAGAATGTATCTACATAAAATATGTAGAAGAGTAATCAAAAGAAAGGCAATGAAAAGTTAAGCACGCTCACTACTTGTGTAGGAAATACATTCAAGTGCTAAACATGACAGATGGAAAAAATACCATATTGTGCAGTAAATATTATAACTACCAACATACAAGCATTAGGAACCTACCGGGATATCCATTTTTATCAACATCCGTATCTCCTCTTATGGAGTAACCAAAGCTCGATGGAAAAGCCTTTGAGGCCCATTGACCTTCAAGAGTCTGTGAAGGCACAGTGCTGATACCAGAAGCTCTTCCATTAAATATGTAAACAAGCCCTTTCTTGCCATCGCCACCATAAGGTGCCCCAATGGCAATATCTATATAAAAACAAATGAAATAAAAATATTTTGACAGCTGAAAAATAATTATTTAAGACATATGCAGGTCAGTGGTAACACACATTCTAGAACTATTTTCCAAAAGATGGAAACCTTTCTGCTGGCTTTAAAAATAAAAAATAAAAAAGAGGCTATTTAGAATTACAAATCGTTGAGATCACAAGGGGGAAGTAACTCATGCAACATCAAGACCTTTTGAGCGTAACCCATACTGTGATTATTATTGTTTTTTTAACCATTCGATTCTTACTTTGTTGAATGGTATTGTACCTTCTAGATTCAATCATTTGTAGGTGTTTTAATAGGAGTCGTGTGTTCATCTCATCTAAAGGATTTTTTTTTCCTCTTTGTTTGAGTGGGGACTGCTCCGATAGGGAGTAGCTATATCACATGAACTGCTTCGCAAATTTTTAATACCCGGAACTCAATTAGGAAATTTTACTATGTATTTTACTATGTGAATATCTACCATCTCACACAGTGTTGTCTACCAGTAATTTGAGGTTTTTTATTTAACACAAATTTGACTATATTTTCAAATTCACCTTTGGAGGTTTATCTAGAAATCAATATTGTCTATATGTCAATTTATATTACAAAATACATTCTACTGTATGGCAAAGATGTAAGCCCTAAATTTAAAGCAGTGGCTCTATTGCACATAAATTAAATTCCACTATAATAAGTCAATCAGCATGCAAATGACAAACATTTTGTAAGGATGCACAACCTTTCCAACAAATACCTAAAGGGCAGAAGTTAGGTCCGGGGAATCCCCGGTACCATCACAAAGAATAATTTTAAACTTACATGTGTAAGTAACCTTACCATTAAACCCATCCTGATCCACATCTCCTATGGGTGCAATACAACTTCCAAACCTTGCAAACACTTCATAGCCAGTTAGCCTCAACAAGAGCTGAGGTCCACCTGCTCTTTGTTGAAGATAAACAGATACTTGACCAACTTCCTGAAGTTTTCCATCTGAGGCACGATCCATAAAAAGTGGTGTTCCAATGAACAAATCCACAAAGCTGCAATGAAAATATAAATGTAAGACTGACCCTAATAGTTTCACACGCAATATATGAAAACAAAATTATGTTACTAAATGCTAATTATACAGCACAGAAATGTCAGATTTTTCCCACTGGATATGGAGGTAGACCTTTTACAAAGGTTTTAATTAGCATCATTCTTATATTTCATCACAATATAACCAGATATATAAAAATGTAGAATACACATTGCCGTCCACTTTTAGGTCTCTATGGGTATAATAGTATGTGTGTGTCTGGCTGTGTTAATTTGAGTATCTGGGTATGTGCCTGGGCATCTATGTTAGTGTGTGTGCATATGTGTTAGTGTCAAATGTCTGCGTTTTGGCGCTGAGTGTATGTATATGTGTGTAAGTGCTGAATCTCTAGTTTTGTTGGTGTAAGTGTCTGTGTGAGTATCTGGATGAGTGTGTGTCTGGTGGCAGCAACTCAATGCATTTAGGCATCTAGACATGGTCAAGACAACTTGCTGAAGTTCAAACTGAGCATTAGACTGGGGAAGAAGGGGGATTTAAGTGACTTTGAACGTGGCATGGTTGTTAGCACCAGACGGGCTGGTCTGAGTATTTCAGAAACTGCTGATCTACTGGGATTTTTACGCACAAACAACACTAGGGTTTACAAAGAATGGTCCGAAAAAGAGAAAATATCCAGTAAGTGGCAGTTGTGTGGACGAAAATGCCTTGTTGATGTCAGAGGAGAATGGGCAGACTGGTTTGAGATGACAGAAAGGCAACAGTAACTCAACCACTCATTACAACCAAGGTATGCAGAATACCATCTCAGAACGCACATGTCGAACCTTGAAGCAGGTGGGCTACAGCAGCAGGAGACCAAACCGGGTGCCACTCCTGTCAGCTAAGAACAGGAAACTGAGGCTACAATTTGCACAGGCTCACCAAAATTGGACAATGGAAGACTGGAAGAACATTGCCCGGTCTGATGAGTGTCGATTCCAGCTGCGACATTCAGATGGCAGGGTCAGACTTTGGTGTAAACAACATGAAAGCATTGATCCATCCTGCCTTGTATCAACGGTTCAGGCTGGTGGTGGTGTAATGGTGTGGGGGACATTTTTTTGGCACACTTTGGGCCCATTAGTGCCAATTGAGCATGGTTTAAACATGACAGCCTACCAGAGTATTGTTGCTGACCATGTCCATCCCTTTATGACCACAGTGTACCCATCTTCTGATGGCTACTTCTAGCAGGATAACGCACCATGTTACAAAGCTCACATCATCTCAAACTGGTTTCTTGAACATGACAATGAGTTCCCTGTACTCCAATGGCCTCCACAGTCACCAGATCTCAGCACCTTTGGAATGTGGTGGAACGGGAGATTCACATCATGGATGTGCAGCTAACAAATCTGCAGCAACTGCGTGATCCTATCATGTCCATATGGACAAAAAAATACAAGTATGCTGGAATACTTGTAGAAAGTATGCCATGAAGAATGAAGGCGCCTCGGATGGCAAAGGTACCAACCCGGTACTATCAAGGTGTACCTAATAAAGTGGCCAGTGAGTGTATGTGTGTGTGTACATATATACACACACACACACACACACACACACACACACACACACACACGTATACCTAGATGAAAGATTTTTCTTGCATAATGTCACCATAAATTACCATATTTTTATTAAATTAATTATTATGAGATAGTATTTCATTCAATGTGCAACAGGTGTTACAAACACAAGAAAAACAATTACCAGTAGTTTTTTGCTTTGGCTTGAATTTTTAATACACAATGGGTTACATAGGTTTTCCAGCAGATCATCATTCTGAACAAAACTCCTGTTACAAGCAATAAAAAAATTATTTACTAAACCAAAGAATAACTATGCTTACCTGTCTCCATTGATATCTGTTGTGGCAACTGAATAACCGAAATATGCTGCCATCTAAATTGAAAGTAAGACAAAACTTGATATAATGTATAGTATAATTATCAAATAGAACAATGAACTGAACTCTGAAAAACTGCAGTCAAAAACCTTTTGCAAACAAAATACAATTAGCATGAAAGGCAATTGTAAATGGTAGGGGGTGCGCATTATAGAAATGATGGAAAGTGAAAAAACATAGCAACAAACTAGAAAACTGGGTGGAAGTTGGAGTGACCATAGTAAGAAAAGAAGTAAACATTCATATGTTTACAACAACTGATGCTTTAGGCGGTTAAGTGCAATTAACAGCAGATAAAGAAATGGAGAAGAGACGGCAGAGTATGGGGCACAAACAGTAGGTGTAAATGATTTTATAGTAGATAATGACTTGGAATACAACATGGAAACATTTTAAACCAATCAATTTCATTTGTAGCAGGGATTTAGATTGTTGTGATCCTAGGGTTTTATTAAAAAATGCACTAAGGATATCCTTTTGTTGTGTTATTCTCCACAAATATTACAATAAACATAAACTTACTTGTTCTCCAGTGAAATTGTACAGTGATGTCATGGCTTTTCCATCATAAATGGATACCTGTATTAAAAGAAGGAAGAAATAAAAAAAAATTGCAAACTAAAAATGTTATATGTTATTACCAAATAATATGAAAATAATATGCTATTCTTACCATTCCTAATGTTTTTGCAGCTCTTGGAACACCAGACACAAAATCTGTAATGGTAATCAAATTAAAAAGAAAAAAGAAAATCAGAGATTGTAAGTGAAATAATGTCTTTAGCTTGAGATGTTCAGCCATTTTAATGCTATTTTGTATGTGTATTAGGAGATACATTAAGTCATTCCTGCCACTGTAGACTACAGTTCATTTACACCTGCCTTTCACGCTAATTGTATTTTATTTGCAAACGTTTTTTGACTTCTAATGCTTTTCAGTTCTATTTCATAACTATACTATACATTGTATCAAGTTTACTCTTTCTAGAAATTTAGATGGCATTTCATGATGGACTATAATTTACGGTGGCTTTACCACCATGTCCCTGTATTAAAATGTCGCTAACGTTAGAAAAGTTTAGCTTTATCTAAAGAGGGCAAGGTTACTTTCACGATGCAGAAAAAAATTCAAGCTGCTTTCTTAGACTGACTGGCATTTATAGACGGTGAGGAACATGCCTTTGTCCTAGAAATCTACAGGATCAGTGATACAGAAATATTGTCAATGGCACATTAATTTTCACTTAATAAAAACAAATATTTATTTCAGGTCTGTACTATGTTGATGGACATGCTCTACAGCTGATGGATGGAGACTGGCCTTTTATTCTTTCTTTGCTCAGTCTTCCACAAAAAATGAGAACAAATGTGCAATTAACAAACAAGAATATACATTTTTTTTAAAACCTGTCACTTTAAGAATGTACCAGGGCAAGAGGATATGACAAACTACATTGGCATCTTTGACCTTTAAGGCTGACATAGAAAACTTTTTAGGGTCAGTTTCGAACAGTTTGTATTTTTTTTACTCATAACAGGGGAAGGTTTACTAAAATATAAACAAGTAAATAAAATGTTACTATTATTTTTCCATCCACAATTAATCTTAGATAAAAAATAAACGTTTAAAATACTGGAAATCATGTAGTTATACTGTGGCTTGTATGTTCCACAGCTTTCGTATCCTATTACTTGCGGAATTAACATTTCATTACAAGGACTATTATTGCTTACAGGCGTTTAGTAGGCAAGATTTACTGACCAAATATAAAATTGCATCGTGTAAAAGAGACACCTCAACAAGGTTCAGAGAAGCTGAATCAAGGCGCTGGAGCCCAAATCCACTTCAAACCTGGTATTTCATTTTATCACTCTCTCTTCAAATTGCTTCATATATTGCCCTCCAGGCTCTACCTCACAGTTCTTTGACCACCTTTTTGCCTGGCTCCCTTTCTTCCTCTCTCCTAATATCCCCTGTCTTATTCTGGGTGACTTTAACATTCATTTAGATATATCTAACAACTCTGCTAGCTCCAAACTCCTCTCACTGACATCCTCTTAACTGCTAGAACTTCCTTGTCATTGATGCAATCACCACACTACCTCTCACACTTTCTCTGTGCCTTATGTTTGTCACCCCATTCCCTCAAGATTGTAAGCTTGCGAGCAGGGCTCTCACCACCTAATGTATCGATTTGTCTTAGTCTGTCAATTCTTGTCTTGCATACCCCTTGAATTTATGTATTGTATTAAGCGCTGCCTAAACTGTTGGCGATATATAAATAAAAGATAATAATAAAAATAATAAAAGTAAGAGCACAAAGTGAGCTGGAATTGTGATACTGAAAGTTATTCTCAGGTCTACATATGTATTTTATGGCCCTTTTGTGCTTTTAAGTCACTGCTGGAAAATATATATCCTGAACTACATAGTATAACATGGTGCAAAAAAAAAATATTTTATCAAATGTTATATACCTTCTATATTATCACCATTAAAATCTCCAACTGCTACAGAATATCCTGAAATAAAAAATATATATATATATAAAGTGTTATAATAGGTTAATTTAAATAACATCAACATAAATCTAGTTGTATCCAAATGCAATAATTAGACTGGATAAATGAACAATTTAGTCACCAAAATTGTAGTTTATTTAAGGAAACACATCGTGTTATATGCATGAATATGATAGCCGAGTGTCCACTTTAAATTAGGGTTCTTCTCCCCGCAAATTCGAAGCGGTTCGTCAGAATGTAACCTTATAAATTTGCCTCTTTCCTCGCTCCCAAGATCGTAGCCTTGCAGTAGATGTGTTTGCCAAACATTTCTCCTGCTTTTGAAAAGAGCACACACCATATACTCACTGCCAGTCAGTTCTAGTGCTGACTCAAGCAAGAGTTTCGGGAAACCTAATAATTGTGCATGCATTCTTTACGGTAAAGGACATGTGAAAAACAGCTCCTACAAGCAATCTGGAAACGGAAAGCCGTGGAGTATAGCAACACACCTTTCATTTGGGTTTATCTTTAACCAAACTTCAAGCTAAACAAAGTAGCTGATGAACCAAGAGAGGAATACAACTACTGTATACAAATTTAATAAAAATTCCCCTTTCAGTACATGACAATTGGATCAAAACAGGTCAGCATCTAAAAGATGCGTGGGATTAATGACTCAAACTGTGTAAGGCTGACAAGTGATAAAGCCAGACAAAGGCAGAATTTATTACTCATGCTGTGGAAATCCCCATGCCAGAATAAAGTAAACATCTGAAAGCACACTTGTGCAAACAGTTTTGCAAATCTCTGCAAAATCCCCACATTATACGGCAAGTATATAGAATGCAAAAAGTCAAATTAACAATTTCACCAATCCTACTGCCTATAAAATTATTGGCTTATGGACAGACTGCTGATCCATGATGCCCACAGTTTAAAACACACAACATGAGTTATATCTGGTTCTACCAGCAGGTCAACCACTCTGAAAATATAGGTAATAAGTTAACTTGGATGTCAACAAATTACTAATCTCAGGTAGCCTGATCAGTAAAATCACCTCAGTTTAGCTAAAACCAGAATAGGAGGCCTCTACTTGGCTCAGTGCTAAAGCCAGCTGTAAGGTTTTTCCTATGCTTATGTGCATTCTCAGTATTTAATTCTCAGCGGCGAACCAGCACTCCTGGCTGACCTGACAGATCTCAGGATGTCACAAGGCAAGTTACCAAGTGATTCACACCAAAACCCTGCTCAGACTGCAGAAAGCCAGATGTAGTAAACAAGATTGAGCCGAACCACCCCTTTAATATCCTCAAACAGTTAAGATATCAGAAAATCTTTCAAGAGAATATAACACAAATTTAATGTGGCTTCATTAATAAAAACCGAAAAGAAAGAATAGAAAATAAAATGTTGATGGTGCAATTAAAACCACATATACCTTGGGTTTTTTACCTAGTGGCTTTTTATTCATATCCTTATAACATATCCTTATCATTTTAGAAACCATAACACATCTAAATGTATTTTTTTTTTAGAATTTCACACACCTAGGTAGCTGTCATCGTATTGTGGACTAGCTGGGCGCGTTGCCAATTGGTTGTCATAGATAATGCTGTATTTTCTCGGATTGTATTTATTCACAATGTCTTCTACTGGGTCAGAAATTAGTTGACCTGAAAAAGAAATATATTAATTATACTGTTACAGTGTCTTGCAGTTACACACTTCACTCTTTCTTCATTCTAGAGAATGAAGAGTCGGTAACAAGTAAAGAGTTAGAAAAACCACAAAAGTTGTGTGTCTGTATGTATGCATGCATGTGTAGGCGTGCGTTGTAGGATTGTGTGTGTATATGTACGTATGTATGAGTAAATGTATGCTAGAGTGGCTGTGTGTGTATGTATATGTCAGGTGTAAGAGTGAGCACATGTGTGTATATTTGTATGTATATATAAGTGGAGCGCTCTCCCTGACCATCATCAAACCCCCACATTATAATTCATTCATATCCCCACCATCATTATCCCCCAATTCTGTGTAGGATGGAAAACATGTGTGTGAGCACATAGCCTAGAAAGAACATTGCCAATGTGTCAGACACAAGGAGCATTATTACAGTGTATATGTGTTGTTTTTGCATGAATAGGTATTAAATAATAATAATTGCATTATAAATACACATATTTTAATGCCACACACAAAGACTACTTAAAATACAGTATCAAACAATGGTATCATTACAGATTTGTTTTACTAATGTATTAAATTGCTTTAAAATGACATGCAGTTATAATTTACAGTACCTTGCCAGTAAAAACTGCCAGGACCTCCAAGAAGAACTCTTTCTGCCTATGGGAAAGTAAATACGTTAAACATAGGGAAACAATGCATTCTATTTAAGTTAAGACAGCAAAATTATACAAAAAAGAAAAAACATATTTAACATGAAGCCTAACAGTGTTTAAGTACTGCCACTTAAATTCTTAGAAGAACACACAGCCTCTTTGAAATCACACTTTTTTCCTGTAATCCCGATTGATACTTCCAATGCCTTTAGAGATCACCGATAACCTTGTTCAAAGAGCACATCGATTTTAATACTAAATGACATTTCTGACTGTAAATGTAATACAATAAAATTAGAAAGCAAAGATTGCAATGCTACTCATGAGATGCCGCCAATCTGTGTCTTCTTTGGAGGACACTAGAGCAATTTTTAGAAAGGCCTTGGAATTTTGAGAAAGCAGCTTGTGCGCTAATAGTTACTTTCTATTAAAACAGCATGCTTGCATCCTACCATGATAGGTTTTAGGACTGAAATTAACTGAAGGCATCTTAATTACTGATTTGGGTGCAAACTAATATCCCTTGCAGGAACAACGCTGGGTTTAGTGCTGAATCTGGGCCCAGTCTCCATATTACCTTTCCAGTGCTGTGTGTCCCTTAAATTCAGATCAGAGTAATGCATATGCCAACATGGAGCAGAGGGAAGTTATGAGGGGTTGGGCCTAGGGCAGTTCCCAACCTAAATATATCACTGGCATTAAACATCTTTAAATTTCAAAATTGTGTTTCTGTCATTTTAATTTATAGCTTAAATTCTAATATGTTATGAACAATATTCTAAACAAAATACCTTTGTAAAGTCAATGCTAAATCCACCTTGACAAAATCCTTGTTCTTGCGCATCATTTTTTGCTACAAAAGGAGATATTAGTTACAGAATTAATTTAAATCCAGTGACTTTCATAGCAAGAAAAACATGATTTGTGTGAGAATGAAACTGATAGAACTACTTAAAGAAAAAGGCAATGTTAGATACATACTACTGGATCTGCAGGGGGCATATTCCACAACCCTATCTCCGTCCTGTAAGAAGCAAGTTCCGACAGGCTCTCTTTCTTGTTTTACTTCTGTCCTCCAGTGATAAAGTGGTGCACAAGCCTGTGAAAGCCAGAAATATATGCCAATGTAAATAAATTCAAATAAATGTAAATAAAGTCAAACACATACAATGTTAAAGTATTCATGCACCTATGACACTAAAATACTATTTATTAAAAAAACAAAACACACAGTGTTTGAAATGAGAGTGTGATATGCAGAACTGACATCTGAAATGTGTTACATTTAATAACCCTTCTCATGTAACCCGATGCAACTGGAACAGATTAGCCATACCATCAAAAAAATAAGGAGATTAAACAAACATCCATGGTATGTGGGCAGAGGAAGATTTACTCAAGGATTTGATATGTACTCGAGACCAGTTTAACTGTTACAAATCCTAAAAATCCCCACAATACCAGTAATAATGTCAAAACAGTAACTTTCAGACAGAAAGTGTTAATGAAAAATGATGCACAATATTTTTTAATCTATAAAACATTTTTGTAAAATTACATTTTAAACTTCACCGGACAGCAAAGTCCACAATTTTCATTATGTTAAAATATTTGGAAAATGTGTAAAGAATACCCCCATAACATACTTACTAATATTTTATTCTGCTTAGACCGTATGGATGCCCCAAACCACTGATGTGACTTGAACTCTATAGGATCATCTTGGCTATAATATCGGTTTCCTAAGATAAAAGTAAAACAGTCTTTTTCTGGCAATTATTGGCTGTGCATGTTAAACAGTAATATACATAATTACAAATTTGCGCACACACTGTTACCTCCTCCGTCGTGCTGCAGGCAGGGACGCCGAGACGCAGCCCGCGCAGTCGGCTCCCTGCTCGTGCCGTCGCGGTGAGCTGCCGCCGGGTCCATTCTCCTGCGAGACGCGCGCCCCCGGCGTGTTCACGGGATCATTCCGGGGCGCGCGCCTCTGCATCGTGAGAGCTCATCTAATGAATATTCATGTCGCTCTTAAAGCGACATATTCTTTTTCCTCCTCCCCCTAATTAGGAGGGTAGGAGGATCCATATCGTTGGAGAGATATTTAAACCCTCATTTGGCACTACACCTTTGCCTGTGTTAGTGCCTTTTTGCCTTTCACTAGCGTTGTATCCTGATTTAGCTTTCCGGTTTTGACTCCGTTGTTTCGCTGCCTGCCCTGACCTTTGCTTGTGACCCCGACTACTCTTTTGCCTGACCCCTTGGATACCGTTATTATTTTTTATTTTATTTTTGTTCCTGAGTTCAACCTTTTCATTATTCCTGGTGGTGTTCGTGCCTGGTGGCAGTATGTCCTCTCTCCTCCAGAGGGCGCTGATTCTGCAGTGCGGATCCAGACCCTGTAACCTGGTCGTGACAGTATGACAGATAATGAGAAAAGGGAAAGATGGGAGACAGGGTGAAAGGGGACAGATGAGACAAAGAAAAAGAAGCAAAATAATGAGAAATGTGTATCAAAGAAAGGGGGAGAGATAAAAGATAAAAAGAGTAAAAGTAAGAAAAAGTAAGAGGAGAGATGATGAGGAGGAGAGCTAGAGAGAAAGAGGAGGGGAGATATAGAGAAATTGGAGAGATGGGAAAAATGGTGAGGTAAAAAGAAAGAGGGGGAGATAAAGAGAGAGGGCAGAAAAGGGAGATATAGAGAGAGAGGAGGACGAAAGATAGAGACAAATTGATGCGTTAAAGAGAAAGTAGAGAGAAAGAGGAGAGATAAAGAGAAAAGATGGGAAGATAAAAATAACAAAGCGAGCTAAAAAGAAAGGGGAGTGATAAAAAGAAAATGGAAGGAGAGAAAGAAGAAATAAAGAAAATAAGGAGGACAGAAAATGAGAAGAGGGTTAAAGAGAAAAGGGAGAGACACAGTGAATACACAGAGACATGGGGGAGAGATAACGAGAAAGGGGAGGATCAAAGAGAAACAGGGAAGGGGTTAGGAAAATGGGAAGACATGGGCAGATAGGGGGAATAAAGAGAGGGGAGCTAAGATAAAAGAGGAGGGAGAGATAAAAAGAAGAAATAAAGTGCAATAGCAGGAGAGATAATATGAAATGGGAGAGATGAGATACAAAAAAAGAGGCGAGATCATGAGAAAGGGGTCAAAGAAAAAGGGTGAGGTAAAAATAAAGAGGAGGAGAGATTAACACAAAAGTGAGAAAATGGAGAGATAGAAAGGAGAGATAATGAGAAGGGGTTTAAAGACAAGGAGAGAGATGAAGATAAGCAGATCAGATAGAGAAAAGGGAGGATCAAAATAGAAAGGGTAGAGAAAATGAGAAAAAGAATAATGAGATAGATCCTTGATCTTCCCAACTGGCCTATTTATGCTATGGACGCTGTGCTAGCTCAGTGTAGCCTCCACAGACTTAAAAGGAGCTGCATGGTAGAGGACTGCATTGGGAGGTGGGTCCCACGGGACCCGCCAAAAAACTTGCGTGTGCGGGTGGTCTTGCTGATGTTGCGGGCGGGAGGTCAGGCACCGTACCTGCGGGTCCCGGTAATCCCGCGCAGTCCCGCAAGGCTGCCTCCGTGCTGCTCCCTTACAGTGTCTCTTTTCTTGCTCCGCCTAGGAACAAAGCGGAGTCACGTGATGTGATGTCACTTCCCATGACTCCGCCTTGTTCCTGGGCGGAGTAAAAGAAGACACGCTGTGAGGGAGCAACTCGAGGGCAGCCTTGCGGGACTACGCGGGAAATCTGCAGTTCAGGTAAGGAGGTGGGCGTGATTGGCCACAAATGTGGCGGGAGTGGGCAGGAGTGGAATACCCACATTGCGGGAGCGGGCGTGATTGGGCAAAAAGTCAGCGGGAGCGGGATTAAAAAGGCAGAACCTGACCTTGGAAGTAGAAGATGCTGACCTTGGAGATGGAGAGGACTAGGGGCACTACCATAGGTTGTGCCTATGGCAGTCCCAAAGGTACAACCTAAGGGACATTTGTTTTAGAAACACACATTGTGCTATTATAGTAACTCAACTGGCTCCCCATCAGTTCTGTACTACGCGGGAAATCTGCAGTTCAGGTAAGGAGGTGGGCGTGATTGGCCACAAATGTGGCGGGAGCGGGCAGGAGTGGAATACCCACATTGCGGGAGCGGGCGTGATTGGGCAAAAAGTCAGCGGGAGCGGGATTAAAAAGGCAGAACCTGACCTTGGAAGTAGAAGATGCTGACCTTGGAGATGGAGAGGACTAGGGGCACTACCATAGGTTGTGCCTATGGCAGTCCCAAAGGTACAACCTAAGGGACATTTGTTTTAGAAACACACATTGTGCTATTATAGTAACTCAACTGTTGAGTTACTATAATAGCACAATGTGTGTTTCTAAAACAAATGTCCCTTAGGTTGTTTGAAATGTAGGAAGGTATGCAGGAGACAGCACACCTGGAAAGTTCTCAATAGCAGGTCTTGAGAGCTTTAAAACTATTTGACACGAATCATTGAAAGGTCCCAGACCTGCTGTCACCAGATTTAGGTCTATGAATCCCTGAACATGAAGTAAGAAGATATTACATATTTTGAATTTTATTTGAAGTTCTGCTGAATCTTCCTGGTTCAGAAGCAACAAACGAAAGCTGTCTCTATGAGCATAGTACTTTTGTCTCTTGAAAGAACTGCATGATTTACCATGCTGACTACAAACACATATATTCGGACATGTAATGCTCCTAATGTCTGAATATTTTGTTTGTGAACACATCACATTCACCTCATAATTCTTAATTATGTATAATTAATTATGTGGTGACAAGTCTCATAACATTAACCATGAGACCAAACAAAATTCTTTTACATAGCTTTATTTTTACTGTGAGTTTTAAATGTACATAAAATGGCGCTGTAAAAACATTTCTTGCATGTGTTAATAGTATGTCATCATATATTTGGGAAAGAACTGTAAGAGTGATTCCACTGTGGGTTTTTTTTCCAGGACAAATGCTTGATTAATTATCAGGAAAGACAAAATGGCTTTGGTTTTCATCACCCGTACAGAGATCAGGAAACACTTATTGTATATCAACTTTAAGACTTCCATCCATAAAAAATAATGTACAGTTCTCATGTTCCATTTTACTTCTTGTAGTAACATGTATATAAGAAATGCAATATTTTAGATTTTTCCTAAAATCATAGCCTTAAGCCCTAAAAAAGTCTGTTTATTCTTTTCTTTAAAATATGTTTCATTTAAGCTGACTGTTGTGATCACATATTTATTGAAGAAAAGCTGTCCTGTAAGAAAAAAAGTTAAACTTTGACAAACCAGGAAAAACAGAAATAAAAGTTCTTCTCTGTTTTATCAAATTTGATTGCCACAGCTGTTCCCAGTTTCTGGGGTTTTTTTTTTTTTTTTTTTTTTTTTTTTTTTAAAAATAGCCTCATTCAGTGACTTATTGGCTTAAGGCCAGTCCACCACTAGAACATGATGTACGAAAAACCTATATTCAGTTACTGATACTGAAATATAACTACAATTATATGAAATATAATGCTTGGAGAGAATTTAGAATTCACATACACCCTTTACACATGTACTTCTATACCGAAAGTAGTAACAAACAACAAGTTAAATTAATTGAGCACTGCTACTGGATGGTTAATGGCAGGTTGAATTGAGACAGTTGGAAGGGGTGGCTTCATAAATTAAATTTCAGAAGGGCAAACTTTGACGGGCTAAAGTCAACTATGAAATGTATAGACTGGGATGGATTGTTCTCTGGACTAAACACAGAGGACAAATGGAATACCTTTAAGCACACATTGCAAAATTACACATCTCAATATATACCTACGGGAACCAAATACAAAAGAAGCAAATCAAAACCAATGTGGCTTACCTGGAAAGTAAAACAGGAAATAAGAAATAAACAAATGGCATTTAAGCATTATAAAAGCAAGGGATCAGTAGTATCATTTATTGCATACCAAGATGCCAACAAAGCTTGCAAAAATGCGATTAAAATGACTAAATTGGAAAATGAATAACTAATTGCCAAGGAGAGTAAAACTAATCCCACGAAATGTTTTAAGTATGTAAATGAAAAAAAGGTAGAGAATGTTAGTCCTTTATTATCTGAAACCGGACATTTGGTTAGTGAGGACAGAGAGAAAGCTGACATCTTAAATACTTTTTTTTCTTCTGTTTATACCAAGGAAGAACCAATGACGGAGCCCCTGCTGGCTAATTTTAAGGAACCATTATAGCAAACATGGGATTGGCTCAAGCAATTAAATAACGTTAAGGTAGACAAGGCCCCTGGACCAGATGGTATACACCCAAGGATACTTAAGGAGCTAAGCCTACTTCTGGCCCAACCATTATTACTGATCTTTAGGGATTGCTTCAGTTCAGGCAGAGTTCCATTAGATGTTGTGCCTATATTTAAAAAAGGAATCAAAATCTCAACCCGGCAATTACAGGCCAGTAAGCTTAACATCGGTAGGTAGAAGGTTAGGTAGAAGGGTTGAACTTGATGGATGTAGGTCTTTTTTCAACCTTATATACTATGTAACGATGTAAAAAGTATCCCGATCAAGGCCACTTTTAATGTTGATTGGACCCTGGGTAATTGCTTGGCCTCCATGTATCACCCCCAGAGTCTCTTTAACCCCTCCATCACTGTGTCACTATGTCAGACCTCTCTTTTCCTCATGTATATAGTTCAAGGATAGATCAAATAAACAACATGTGGAAGTACAGTATTGCAGGTATAGATCAACTGAACAACACATAGAAACCCTGTATTTACAGGTATTAATAAATAACACATAAAACATAGTGTTGCAGGTACAGAGCAACTAAATAACACAAAAACACAGGTATAGATCAACTGAAAATGCAAACTCAGCATTAGAGGTATAGATCAAATAAAAATGCACTGAAACCCTAAATTGCAGACATAGATCACAGGTCACACACCCCAAAAGGCCAGCACTGGCACCCATTCTGCACACATAGGACTTGCCCCAGCTCCCAGATTGCATCCCCAGGGCCTGCCCAGCACACAGATTGGTTGCATAGGATTTGTCATATTTTTCCCCAAACAGCATGTCTCTGCATGGCCATGACTCTGCGGACCAGTGCAGTGGTTGGAGGAGTTGCCGCGGATCTCTAAAGAACTATAAAGCTATATTAAAATATTCAAAATATACTTTTGTTTTTAAAGGTTTATCTAAAACAATATGAGATGGACAAGCACCATTCATGAGTACCCTGTAATATTGATTGATATTTATAGTGAGCGAGTTTTATAGAAACTGTATACTTGTGTTTTTTGTTCATGTTCAACTTTTCTTTGCCTTATTTCTTTATCTAAAGTACAGCAAAAAATATAATTAGAAACCACTTGAGCCATCACCTCTAGAAATAGGTGTATAAAAGTATGAGAGGCTTTTTTATCAATCACAAAGGAAACTTATTTCAAAGGAGGAGAAATGTTAGAACAAGAAGTTATAATCCAAAATTGGTGAATCAGAGGCTTACACGTAATATAAGTAAGTTTTAATTTACCGAGAGGGTGGTATATAAGTAGAACTGCCTCGCAGCGGTTAGTGGTAAAGGCTAATACATTGAGGGAACTTAAACATACACGGGATAGGCATATGCCTATCCTTAATCTAAGATGAGACTGAAGACAGGTTAAGGTCTTTATATCAGGAAAAAGGAGAGGACTAGATGAGCTAAATAGTCCTTATCCACAATCAAATTCTATGTTTCAATGTCTTTTTATGATTGCATATAAAATGATTCCAGTTCTGCACTTCTCATCTATGACTCATGTTTTAAGTTTTTTATTTCAGGACATGTATGGCACTTATATTCGGCCTTGTTGGCTCTCCTGTTCCCAACAGAGTATGGGATGACAGTCTTCATTCATATATACAATATCTATGAGGCACATTAAAACACCTGCGATAAAATATTCAAGGCTTTCTTAATTTTTCGGGAACTGATGGTATGCTATAGGGGAAATATAAGATGGTTAAAGCAAGGGGGAAATATTTTGTGAAATGAAGGAAAGTACATTCAGTGACACAGAATTTGGAATTTAGAATTTGTATACAGAGACAGAGACTAGCAGATATGTGACCAGGTCCATGTTCACTTTGGATCTGAGCAAAAGGCTCCTTATTTTGTAAAGTAGTAAACACAAAAAGTATGACTGAAAAAAGGGAGCTCTGAACAGAGAAGTTTTTCTTTCAGTTGATAATTTTAGGCTAATCTATAAAAGTTTTTCTTCTTATTTCAATTTGGAAAACAATGATAAATTAAGATATCCAGGAAACAATAAAAGTTAAATGCACACAGTACTTAAAGCTATTGAAGCATTTAGCCAGCAGTAAAATAAAAAGAAAATGGAAAAAAAAAAGAAAATATTGATAACAGGAAATTTCACTTTATTCAAACGAAGTGTCAAAATGTTTAATCCAAACAATAATCCTATTCAGGATGTCGACGAATGGACAATTCATAAAATGTTTCAGTATTCTATTCTAGGAACACACTGTTCAGTGTCCAATATATCTTGAAGTTTGGCTTGATTCTTATATAGCTTTTGACAACATTATAAAACGCACTGTTTTATTTAGCAATTTTAGGACATGGGCTAAATTAACAATACTTCTTGTACTTATTTGTATATATTTATGAAAATAGTTTTAAATAGGGTTTTATTATAGCCCATCACAAAATTCTAAATCAACATCTTGGCCTAGATGCTAATTGTATTGAAAACCAAGAAAAAGGGATACATACACCCAAGCCAAGAAACTAGTGCTAATAATATCCATTGTTTGAAACATTGCTTTATAAATAGTGGACAATAAGAAAGCAAGAACTTGTGCAGCGACAATATCTCCATAAGCACATGGGCAAAAGTTGGAAAAGTCTTAATCTTAAAACGCATACTGAATTAATTAAGAATTCATTTAGCCAAAAAAATAAAAAAAGTATTTTTAGCTGGTTATGACACTGTGATAGCACAAGCAGGCCCGTACCTCTCAACCATCTCATTTTCCACTTGAAAATCCTGATTTTCAGGCACTGCCCTACTGAGCTGTCTGTTGCAGCACAGATCTCCTGCTGCACCGTGGTTCTTTGGGTAAGGTAGACAAGTAGACCCACCTGTATTACCCCTTCCCCCTACTGTAATATCCTGGTTAGGACACTTGAAATGTCGGGGTATATGTATATATTTGGGAGATACCAATCGATACAAGTAAAATAATCAAATATATAATTTGCTTTCAAAAGTGTTATAATATGAGATGAACAAGAACCATTCATGAACATACTGTAATATCAGATGGTGCTAGCTTTATGGAAACTACATGCATGTGTGATGCTTTAACAACATATGGACCTAATAATTACCGTATATTCCGGCGTATAAGACGACTTTTTAACCCCCAAAAATCTTCTTAAAAGTGGGGGGTCGTCTTATACGCCGGGTACTTACCAAGCCGGAGGTTCCCGCGAAGCCACCAATCTCTTTAATCACTACGCGCCGGCTATTAATGCCGAGCGCAGGGATGCCGTCATGTCCCGGCGCCCGGCATCAATTGCCGGCGCGTAGTGATGAGGGAGCAGGGAAGCCCGAGGTCTGGCACTTCAGACCTCGGCTTCCCTGCTCTCTAATCACTACGCGCCGGCTATTAATGCCGAGCGCAGGGATGCCGTCATGTCCCGGCGCCCGGCATCAATTGCCGGCGCGTAGTGATGAGGGAGCAGGGAAGCCCGAGGTCTGGCACTTCAGACCTCGGCTTCCCTGCTCTCTCATCACTACGCGCCGGCTATTGATGCCGAGCGCAGGGATGCCGTCATGTCCCGGCGCTCGGCATCAATTGCCGGCGCGTAGTG
>VKOC01029051.1:0-12956 GCA_009364415.1 Spea multiplicata
GTACAAATGTATTCACCGCCTTTGCTGTGAAGCTACTAAATAAGATCTGGTGCAACTAATTCAGAAGTTGCAGAATTGCTTAAATAAAGTCCACCTGCGTGCAATATGTGTCACATGATCTTGGTATATGTGTGTGTGTATATATAATAATATATATCTGGCAAGACTCCAGAGTCTGCAAAACACCACTGAGCAAAAGGCACGTCCAAGCTCTTTGAGGGGAACCTGTTCCAGTCTTCCAGAGATATGATACTGGGACAGAGGTTCACCTTCCAGCAGGACACTGCCCTAAGCATACTGCTAAGCAACACTCGAGTGGTTTAAGGGGAAAACACTTAAATGTCTTGGAATGGCTTAGTCAAAGCCCAGACCTCAATCCAAATGAGAATATGCGGTATGGCTTAAATATTGCTGTAGACCAACGCAACCCATTCATATTTAAGGAGGTTGGAGTAGTTTTGCCTTGAAGAATGCGCAAAAATCCCAGTGGCTAGATGTGCCAAACTTATAGAGCTTGTACCCCAAGAGACATGCAGCTGCAATTGCTGCAAAACATGGCTCTTCAAAGTATTGAATAATTTTGCACGCTCAAGTTTTGTGTTTTTGTCTTGTTTGAAGAAGTGGTAGGCATGTTGTGTAAATCAAATGATACAAATCCACTTTAATTCCAGGTTGTAATGAAACGAAACAAATGCTAAGGGATGAATACTTTTGGAAGGCTCTGTACATTGTGCCGGACATAGGGAAAGGAGGAAATTTACTATTATTCATAAGGCTACCAGGTGGCATCCGCACACCCTTCCTTAGAAGATACTTTTGAGTCAGAAGGCTTAAGCTTGGTGCTTTTAGCCTTAAACATGTGAAAGTCCATAAGTCCTTTGAATAATAATAGTAAGATATGTTCTGTCGTTTTGTACAAATGAAATCTAATTGAGGCAGGGTATGTTCTATGTGAACTAAAAGGGGAAAAAGCTTTAACTTTTGCTTAGTTCAGCAGTGAGGGAAGTGGAAAAATGTACCTTTAAAAGAGCCGACTAGTCCTTTTCTTCTCTAAGAGTATTTTTCATTTATTTTATACCTTTTTGTTAGATGAGTCATTCATTTTTAAGAAAAGCTGTATAAATCAGATAAGATCATTCTATTCTGAACCATGTACATGCGTGTGGCCCACACACACACACAAAAATATAACAAAAAACAACTTAATACTTAAGTACATCAGGTGGATAGCATAGTTTGTTTGTTTTTTCTTCTCTAATTATATTTGAGATCATAATTCAAGGATTGACTTTCCTCAACCCATGGTTATTTTTTTGCAATTACTAATTCTTAATACAGGGATTACCTTTTTCTTGCATTTGTTTTATCTTGCTAAATGCAGATTTGCCTTTCTTCATCTTTATTTGCATCACATATTGTATTGTACTTATTCACATTCCTTTTTATGTGATTTATATCTGAAAAATTCAAAGTAAGCAGCCAATGCAATAAAGCATTGCAAACAGGGTTGTTTTGCTAGAGGCATTGGTAGCAGGAAGAGAGGGAGGTGGTTCTGCCATTTTACAGATCTCGTGTCACAAAACGGTGTAGGAGACCCTATCTCCAGAAGGATATTGACATTTTGAAGAGAGTTCTCCACTGAGAGAGTGGTAGCTAAATTGAACGCCCTCCAGTCAAACGTGTTGGAGGTTAATGCAGTGAGGGAATTCATGCATGAAATGGGCATAAGGCCATCCCGAATCTAACTCAAGATCAAAGACGGATTAAGACGTCCATCAGAATTAATGGGCAGACTTTTAATGTTATCTGTTCTCAGGATGAAGACTTCTCCTCCCTTTTCTTTACAGCATTAATGGCCCCCTTTCACCTTATGCAACCATAAAGTTTACTTTATCACTATTTAACTGTGTACATTTATACTTTATATGTGACCTTTTTCCTTTTTCTACAGGTACAAAGGATGATGCAGGCATTTTGCCTCGATCTATGGAAATGCTTTTTAACACCATTCAAGGAAATGTTTATTCAAAGATGGACGTGAAGCCTCACAGATGTAGAGATTATATAAGATTAACAAAAGACCAAGTAAAGGTCGAAGTTGCCTTCAAAAATAATGTACTGCGTCAAATTAAAGAGGTAATTATGCCGAGATCGAATGGATTTTTGTGTTCAATAAGTTTTTCCAAATTGTTGACAACCATTTTGTACATGTCAATTAACACCTATTTTCTTCAGACTTAGAGTGCTAGTTGTCTTCTCCAAATAAATGTTAGCTAATGTGTTCCTGTCTTCAGCCCTTCCATACCTCTTATTGTATTACTTTCTGGAGGACAAAATATTTAGCCATTGCTGAAAGTAAGGGAATCTCTTTAGATGCTTTGTTTGAGCTTCTTTTCAAATTGCAAATAGGTTTAAAATTTTGTCTGAGACCAAAATTAAAGCTCTAACCCTCTTTTTGTGTTACATTTTGGGGTCCATTTTGCATGGGCTTCAGTACATTTGACCGCATGCAAATCGGCACGCTCTTTCCATTATTATTTAAATTAGGAAATGAGACCTCTTCCTATATTTTACTCCTCCTTTATCTCACTTGAACCTTGACATGTGCATATGTACACTACTTGCACATGTCCTGTAGCACTTCCATTTACTCAAGCATTTTATATAAAAGTTACGCTCATTATTGGCACACACGACCCCCCCCAATGAAATTTGGTCATATGGAATTCTGGTTTCATGCACACTTGGCCATAGTAATAGAAATATAAAAAATTGGTGTGATGTTTATATATATATGTATATTATATTATCTCAATGCGTACATGAACGTGTGCCTTGAGTCTAGGAATATTGATCATAAGGACTCTTTCACTTTTGCTGTTTTTTAAAGGAATGTAAACCTCCCATCTAGTCCCTTTTTCTTCTATTTTTAAATACTGTGTACTGGTGTATGTTTTCTTTAGGTTGATCCGCAATGCAGCATAAGAAGTAACAGCAGTAGAACCTCAGCAGATACAACAGACTTTCTGAATGATGAAGGTAATTGTGTGGTTTTTTTTTTAAAAAAAAAAAAAACCCAGTGAAAAAAAGTTCTGCATTTATTTTCTGTTTTTTGATACTAGATCTAGAATCTAGAACACAAGCTGACTGTTCTATAGTCATGTTGAGATTATCTATATGTAACACCTGTGTGTGGCTTTTTATTTTATTGAGTTTCTATGTGTAAAATCTACACTTTTTTTTTTCTTTTGTTATGAGGAAATCCAGATTTAATTTATATTTATTTTGTTATACTTTCTGGTATGTTCTTACTATTTTGTTTTTAATTTGTGTAATTCTACAGTTGTCGGAGGTTTTGTAAATTCGAGAGTCATAGAGTTTGAAGATCGCTTACCGCAGTGTGAAGAGTTCAGATTAGATCCAGACAGTACTGCAAAATACTCTGTCTGGGTTTCCTTCTGTGAAATCTACAATGAGTGTATATATGATCTTCTTGACCCCATATCTGGAGATAAATTCTATAAACGGAAGACTTTGCGGCTTGCCCAGGACATCAAAGGATTCTGCTTTGTTAAAGGTATTCGGCCATTTTCTTAACCTATCAAGCTTTGAAATCCCTTGGTGTAAGTGGGTGTAAAATTGCCTTGTGACCTTTTATGTGTATTTAGGTAAAAGCAAATCTTTATGATAGAGACCATGATGTCAGGTGTATAAATCTTAAATCGCGTTCCTGTTAATAGCAGATGACCCTAAGAGACGGTAAAATCACTAGAACGGAGCAATAAAGAATACAGAGGAGTGCTAAAAATGTATTGAGAGAATTGGAAATAAAATCTTATTTTGCCTAGTTGACACGGATGGGTAAAAAAAATAGCTGATTTTTGCTTATCTCTTTACCTCTTTCATCCTCTTATTTTGTGCAGATCTACAGTGGATACAGGTGTCTGATGCAAAAGAGGCATGCCGCATACTGGCCTTGGGCAAAAAATTCCAGAGCATTGCATTTACAAAGTTAAATAGTTCTTCGAGTAGGAGGTAACGGAAGTGGCTACTGTACAACTTATGACTGAGTAGCAGGGGATTTTATTTTTTGGGGGGAACGGTTAGTGTTAAAGTATGTGTGGTGGTGAGGGATGTTCTAGAGCTTACAGATTCTAGGCTCTTTATGCCATATTTGTCAGCAAGTAAAGTGAGCCTCATAAGACACACTAAATGGTTAAAAAATAGGTTGGAGTTTGACCATTTTGATAGTGTGTGAAGAAAAAAATTACAATAGTCTTACTGCAAAATAACTGTTCAAGGTTCTGACACTTCACCAAGGCCTGTGAAGTGAAAATAACTCCTGTCTCACATACGTTCTCAAATAGAGGGCGCCCTCGCGCCACCCCCCAAGTCCAATATTTCTTCCACCATAATATAATTCACTGCTGGCTATGGTAACGGCGATTCGTTGTTGATCACCTAGGAAAACTACATGGATTGCCCTTTATGTTTTCAAAGCCAAACTCCTAAAAAGTCTGATTATATGTATGCTAACAAACATTTTTTTTTTCTTGCAGTCACAGCATATTCACTGTTCGTCTCTTAAAAATTGAAGATGCTGATATTCCTCGTGTTGTCAAAGTTAGTGAGTGAGTACAATATTACAAGTATTGTTACCACGCAACGTGTTACTCACCAGACTCTACTTTTTCTAGACACCCTGTAAACCTATATCTTAATTTGCCTTTCACTGTGCGCCTCGTCACTGTGCTTGCTCTTTGACTACTAAACATTGTGTAGAATTATTGGCCCTACTCTCGTTTTCCAAATGTATACACTCGACTTAACTGAGTAGGGTGCAGGGATAGTATTTCCTATTTTCTTTATAGAGCCAAACTAGAAGTAAATGTTGTTCTCTCCTCTGTTAAGAATGGCACTTTGTGACTTGGCTGGGTCTGAAAGATGTACGAAAACCCAGAATGAAGGGGAAAGATTAAAAGAGAGTGGAAATATAAACACCTCCTTGCTGATACTCGGTAAATGCATCAATGCATTGAAGAACAGTCAGCAATCAAAGTAAGTTCTTGATTTCAGCCCATTTTTTTTGTGTAAAAAAAAAAAAATGTAATCAATTTTAGTGTAAAATAATCTGACTAATTATATATATCACTAGGAGCAGGCTGATCTCCGGGGCTAGTCTAAAATTCTTCAAACTGGGCCAGTCCTTCCAGCATTGGCCCGCTTTTGCAGACGGGATCACAGTGGGGTCATGTGTTGTGACCCTGCGGTAAAAGCCGCTATAAGGAAAAGCGCCAGGGAAGGTCAAGGTGATATGTGATTGATAATGTGGGGTATGATGGAGTGAGTATATGTTAGTGTAAGTATGTGTGTTACAGTAAACACGTGCTAGTGTTGTAGGTTAGTTACTGATAGTGAGCAAAGAGCTGGGGTTTCATTCACCAATACCTTATCCCATTACCAGTCCACCCCTGACAGTCATGCTTATTTGATCTCTTGTTTAGGATTCCGCAGCATGTGCCCTTCCGAGAAAGTAAGCTCACACACTACCTTCAAAGTTTCTTTACTGGCAAAGGCAAAGTGAGCATGATTGTCAACATCTGTCAGTCGGCCTCTTCCTATGATGAGACTCTGAATGTGTTGAAATTCTCAGCTGTGGCGCAGAAGGTAGGTTTTGTAAAGGTAAACGTGAAGCGTGCTATATAGGTATATATCAATCAGTGTAGTTTTTTTATTTGTATTGTCTATTTTTTTTTTAAATAGGTCCTTATATTGGATTCTTGCCAGACTTCAGAAAGTCTAACATATGGTCAGAAAAAGAGTGCTAGAGAAGTCTCATTTATAATAAACAATGCTGACCGCAAGATATGGACGTCAAGAAAACGGGCAACTGTGCAATGGGATTCACGATTAGAGGATGTCCTAGAGGATGGAGATGATTCAGAACTTGAGGACAACTCTGAGGATGAAGAGTGTCTTGACTGTACCAATCTTGATGATCTTGATGATGAAGAGGAGGCGAATGACGATCAGGAAGATGACATTATCATTAAGAAAGATGCATACCAGGTTTGTGTTTTCCAAACCACGTAAACTATTTCTCATTTAACTGTGCAGTTGGCTCTCCATAATATGTCTCCCCCCAACTCGCTGTTTAATGAGTTTATCCAACTAAAAGGCACATGTTTCTTTTTTTTATTGTAATTTGAACTCTGCTGTTTCTTACAGAAACTGTTGGATCTAGTAGAAGACTTGAAAACCAAACTGGTAAATGAGAAAAAAGATAAACTCTTAATGGAACTTAGAATCCGTGAGGAAGTAGCAAAAGAATTTACCCAACATTTTATGGAACGAGAGAATGACTTTAGGTAATTACCTCCTCTGGAGAGCGATGGCCTACCTGCGCCAACACTGGCATGGTGTTCTTTTCAGCATTTCTTTTCATTACATACAATGTTTCATTCCTCGTTACAGGCATGTATAGCAGCAGTTTCATTGTGGATGTTTAGTTTAAAAAACATATGTGTGTATATATATAAAACACACTGTAAATTCTTATATTCTATTGATTTGTGATTTGGCTAAAGAGATACATGGATAATATTGTGTTCTGGCAGAAATGGACCTAGTCAACTCCTTTTTACATTACAATATTTTAAACGCTGTAAATCTTCAAAACTATTGTGTTTTAGCTACGTGTGAAGTGTTGGCATTGCCACTAAATGAAACAATTTGCTCATCTCGGTGTTAACTTCATTGCTTCCCCCCCCCTTAGTGAACGTTTGGAAAAGGAAAAGGAGTTAATGGAAGAAAGGTGCGATGAAAGATTGGAGATCTTCCAGGATTTGGTACGAAAATGTACAGAAAAACAGGATGGAGAAGAACCCAATCCTACAAAATGCACCGAAGCTGAGCCTGCCATTGAGGTATTGATCTCTCGGGTTGTGAACTTGGTACAGCAAATTAGAACTTCAAATTTTAGTGTGTTTACAAATTATGTAAATTGGACCTGTGAATAGAGACTTTGTGAAAATACTGTTTCATAGGCAGCAACCTCTGAGTTGTAATATTTCTCTATTTCTCATACCAGTTTTCAAAGTCTGACTGTCTATCACTGATTTGTAATCCTAAACCATGAACGCTGGTGGAGGAATGGAAATGTATTGATGTTTCAGGTTAACTGATGCGATATATTTAAAAATAAAAACTGCTGCAGTATATAGTACTGTTGTAAAGTCTCTCTTCAAAATGAATGATGTGGGGATATTCAGCTTTTCTTTTTACTTGGAAGGTGGGTGAAACCAGTCTGCCACTCCAGGGACTTTTCTCCTCTATGCAGACTGATCTGGCAGTGATTAAGAAGCAAGCAGTAGAGGCTCACTTGCAGATTGCTGCCATTCCTGATGTTCCAGATATCACAGCAGGCCTGGAAGAAAGGTTAAAAGAAGTGTCATCTGACCTCTTCAAAACTCAGGAAGAATTGAAGAAAACATCTGCTGGTAAATCCTCAGAATAACTTTTAAATACACTCTTAAAGCAATCAAGTTAATTGTATGCTAAAGTGAAGTACTTTAGTACAGTATGGTTGATACTTGGGAATTCATATTTTCAGACTCCACATGTTCCACAAATACCAGCTAGACAAGATTAAAAATAATAGAAATCAATTGGGGGAATCTTATTTATTTTATATTTCTAGAATAGTTTCTCTTTTTAATGAATAATGTTACCTAATTTAATTTTTAGACCTTAACACTTAGGTGTCGTTTGTCTTCTCCTCTATAACTGCTATTCATTTTGTATTTAGAGCTGGAAAAGCAAATTGAAAAATACCGTAAAACAAGCATTCACCTGGAAGAAGCTGATAAGGTAGGCTTTTATTTGTTTCTTCTGAACGTTGTTTGTTTAGAGAAAGACAAGTGATAACGTTTTAAATTTTCTTTTAGAAACTCTCTGCTCAAAAACTGCAAATTGATCAGATGATGCAGATGATGCAGCAAAAGGAGTCTGCAATCGACAAACTAAAAGAACTTGTGTCTCACTGGGAAAATAAATATGAAGATTATGTAAGTTAATACCTGAATTGACAAATATATGCATACATATTTTTGGGGTGCCTGATTTTAAGCATAATAGTGGCAATTTAAGATCAGATAATTTTTATGTATGTTTTTTTTTTTTATTTGCAGCCTCTATTTAATCATCTTGCTAAGAATGACACAAAACTGGGATCTAAACTTCTTCTAAAAATCATGTGTGTGTATGTGACTTTTCTTTGTGAAAACTTGTAAGATGAGGCCAGAGGGAATAAAACGCAGAATACAATTATTGGGGTGTGAAAATAAAATATGGAATACTGTATTTATCGGCGTATAACACGCACTTTTATAACTAAAAAACTAAGCTGGAACCCTACCTGCGTGTTATACGCCGATAACTCCTAGAGCTGCACGATCTGCAGCCGCGTCTCCCTCACTTCCGGTTCCGGCGAGGGTGTGTGTTATACGCCGGTGCGTGCTATACGCCGGCAAGTACGGTAATTCAGTAGAAACACAGTATTTTTCCTGTCATATAGTGTCAGTACCACGGGGTGTCGCTCTTCCTAGGGACAAGGACCTAGAAACGAAGAGGTTAAGATCCCCCTTAACCCCTCCTACTCCCCACTATAAGAGCCCCGGCAGCCCCAGTACCTCCAGTTCTTCCTTGTCCCTTGTCAGGGACGGACCTTTTTTCTTTTTTCGTTGGTGGGGCACACGGGTTGTGTCCGGGGGTTCCCTCCGATTGCTCCCCGGGTGGTGAGCAGAGCGAGGAGTAACGTCCGCATCGGCGGACGTTACGGAGTTTTTTGAACGCCGCGCTCTTATGCCGGCAAATATTTGGAGCATGCGCACAGCGGTGGAACGCACGCCAGAGGGCGCTGCGTTCCACCAAGGATACTGACACGCTATTGAGCATGCGTGAATCAGTTTTCTCTGTTCAGGGCGCGAAAACTAACTGGTTTTCGCATATATAAAGCTGTGCTGCCCAGTCTGACAGCAGAGGAGCTCGTCAACACTGGGATTTCCGTGTCACCAGCCCCCCCACACGGATTGAGGAGTTGTAAGGTAGGATTTGGTTTTTCTTACCCCGTCAAATCCTCTGCCCTGTATTTTTTCTACTAAATATTTTCTTTTTTTTTTGTTGTTTTATATTAGATGTCTGGTCCGGTTTCACCAGATAAGCCGGATAAAGAGAAATCTCTTACACCTGCTCCAAAAAAGGCTGTGGTTAAAACCAAACATTTATCGTGCCCTGAATGTGCCACTCCGTTGCCGGATGGTTGTAAGAAGAAATTTTGCAATGCCTGCTCCGCTGAGAGTTTGGCAAAAGAAAAACAAAAGGACATGCAGTCTTTTTTAGGTTGGTTCCAGGACAACCTGGCACAAACGTTTGAAACGTTTAAAGCAGCAGCAGCTACACCTGTGGAACCCGTTAAACTTAAATCCCACAAACGTAAGAGGGTTTCATCCCCTCAGTCTGATTTGTCCTCTGGAGAGGTTTCTAGCTCATCCTATTCGGCTTCATCTAGTGAAGAGTCAGAGGATGAGACCAATTTTCCTCCACAGGAGCTGCGTAAATTTGTTAAGCAAGTCTCACGGCTTTTTCAGGATTCAGACCTGTCGGCGCACCCTAAAGGGTTGCCTATACTATCTCACATGCAGAATCTCATGTTTAGAGAGTGGAATAATCCAGGCAAAAGAGCCTTTATATCTAAGCACTCTAAGCAGCTTTTTTGCCTTCAAGGCGATGAAAAATGGGAAGATATCCCTAAAGTTGACGTCCAGATAGCCCAGCTTTCCAAACGTACGACCATTCCCATTAGTGAAGTGTCGGGTCTGAAGGATCCTATGGATAAGAGGGCAGAAACGTCTTGCAGACGGGTTTACCAATCATCTGGGTTCCAGTGTAAAGTGGCGTTGTCTAGCGCATCTGTGGCTAAAGCACAAGGTGTCTGGTTGCAGTCCTTAGAGGACAGTCTTTCAGAATCTATGGATGAAGGTTTGTCCAAACTATTTAAGAACCTGAGACTGGCTAATAGCTTCCTGCTGGAAGCTGCAGAAGAGGGCCTTAAGCTTTCAGCCTGTAACATGGGTTTGTCTTCCGTTGCCAGAAGGGCATTATGGCTTCGTTCCTGGGCAGCGGATACTGCCTCCAAATCTACTTTATGCGATCTGCCCTTTGAAAGAACAAAACTATTCGGTTCTTCCTTGGAGGAACTAATCAAACACATGTCTGATACTAAAAAGGCACTTCCTCAGGATAGGAAAAGCAGATGGAACAAACGATTCCAGTATAGACCTTCCAGGCCTTTTCAACCGGTTTTCAAGACTCAGCCCTTTCGTAAACAACACGAGAGGAAATTTCAGGAACACCCTAAGAAACCAGAGGGTAGGAAGTTCTGACGGTGTTGGAGGTCGTCTGCAATGGTTCTTACCAAAATGGAAACAAACCACAAGCAGTTCCTGGGTCCTCAGAATCATTGCGGACGGGTACAGGATCAAGTTTTCCACTACTCCTCGTCCTCTGTTCCTGATTTCGTTTTACCCCTCTCCGGTGAAAAACTCAACGCTGTTTTCCGAAAGCCTTACCCTTCTAAAAAAAGGTGTCATAGAGCCTGTTCCAAAGAATCAGGAGTTTCAGGGAGTTTATTCCCGTCTCTTCCTGGTCTCAAAACCGGATGGGTCCTTCCGTCCGATTCTGGATTTAAAGAGAGTCAATGCGTGTATTCCTTACCGTCACTTCAGAATGGAATCCATTCTCTCGGTTACCCGCCTGTTGGAACAAGGGGACTTTATGGTTACATTAGACCTAAAAGATGCCTATCTCCATGTGCCTATCGCCATCGCCTCAAGAAAATATCTCAGGTTTGCCATAAGAGTCGGGACAGGAGTTCGTCATTTCCAGTTTACTGCTCTCCCTTTTGGCCTGTCGTCAGCTCCTCGGATCTTCACAAAGCTTTTAACTCCTATTGCAGCGGCTTTACGGAAAGAGGGGGTCACAGTCGTCCCTTATCTAGACGATTGGCTGCTAAAAGCAAGTTCTTCTCAGGAGCTCCGGGCACATCTCAGCTTTACAACCCGATGTTTGGGGGAACACGGCTGGATCATAAATCACAAAAAATCCAACCTCATTCCAACTACGAAGATCCAGTTTTTGGGGCTCATAGTGGATTCCGTCTCTTCAAGACTTTATCTCCCGCACTCCAAGATCAAAAGGATAAAGGATCAGGTTTCCTGGCTGCAACAAAATCCAACCCTTCCCTTCAGGTCGGCTATGAGTATCCTGGGCAGCCTTACAGCGTCTATTCCGGCAGTAAGCTGGGCCAAAGCACAGTTGAGACCCCTTCAATGGGACATCCTACAACAGTGGTCCAGGAGACCGGAGGATCTGGATGTTACCTTCACGGTATCCAGGGAAGTCTTACTCCGGCTGAATTGGTGGAAAGCGAAGGGGCGCCTCTCCCAAGGGCGATCTTTTCTACCACGTCATTGGGTCACCCTCACCACGGATGCCTCCAAGGTAGGTTGGGGAGCTCATCTTCTAGACCTCTGCAGTCAGGCCAGCTGGTCCTCAATCGATCAAGCCCAATCATCAAACTTTCGGGAACTGAAAGCGGTGTTCCTGTCACTCAAGACCTTCGGTCCAAGATTACGGGGAAAAGCTGTGAGAATCCACTCCGACAATGCCACCACGGTCTCTTATATAAACAGGCAGGGTGGCACCCGCATTCCAATTCTCCAGAACCTGTCAGACGAGCTCATGCTCTGGGCCCAGGGAAATCTACAGGATTTAGCGGCTACTCACATCAGGGGAATAGACAACGGCCTGGCGGACGACCTCAGCAGAGCTCGGTGCTCCCAAGCCAACTGGTCCTTGAACAAGGGCATCTTCTCTCTCCTGGTTCAAAAGTTCGGCCTGCCAGATATAGACCTGATGGCGACCAGACAGAACAAGAAAGTGCCGATTTTTGCTTCCCTTTACAGGCAGGACAATCCTCCCCTGCTAGACGGTATGTCGGTGGTTTGGTCTTTCAAGATGGCTTATGTGTTTCCTCCAGTAGCCATGATTCCTCGGATCCTCCAAAAAATTCGAGTAGACGAAGCCAGAGTATTGGCCGTTCTCCCTTATTGGCCGAATCGGAGTTGGTTTTCGGAGCTGCTCAACCTGGCGATTGCAGTATGGGAACTACCGGTATCCTCCCATCTTCTGGAAAACAGGAACCTCTCCAGGGATGTTCTTCTGCGATTCAGGTTGACGGCCTGGCTGCTGCAAGGATGATTCTCCGGGGCAGAGGCATTTCCAATTCTATGACGGAGGTTCTCCTAAATTCAGTAAGAGGATCTACATCTGCTATCTATCTTCGAGTCTGGAAGAGATTTCTTCACTGGTGCGTCTCAAGAAATTTGAATTTCTCCTCTCCATCCACTACTTCCGTTCTGGACTTTTTGCAGGAAGGGTGCTCGGCGGGTCTCACTGTCTCGACCCTTAAAGGACAGGTTTCAGCCCTGAGTCATTTTCTTCTGTCTGAATTGGCTTCTCAGCTTCTCGTCAGGAGGTTCTTTAAGGCAGTCACAATTCAACGGCCACCCAGACGTTCACATTTTCCTTCCTGGGATTTGTCAGTGGTCCTTCAAGCACTCTGCTCCGCACCGTTCGAACCTTCAGACGAGGTGTCTCTCAAGTTTTTGTCTATCAAGACAGCTTTTTTGGTCGCCATTACCTCGGCAAGGAGGATTAGTGAGATTCAAGCTCTTTCCGCGGCTCCGGAATTTACTATTTTCCACCAAGATAAAGTTGTTCTATACGTTAAACCTTCCTTTTTGCCTAAAGTCATCTCTGACTTTAATGTCAATCAGCCATTGATTCTGCCTTCCTTCTTCCCGTCTCCTGCTACTCCGGAAGAAACGCTTTGGCAC
>VKOC01029064.1:0-21580 GCA_009364415.1 Spea multiplicata
GGAGTGATGGGAGTGATAAAGGGCCTCTGTACTCCTCTGAAGAGATTCCATTAAAAATCAGCCGTTTCCAGCTACAATAGTCATTTACAACATTAACCCCATCTGCGCTGGATTTCTGATTCATTTCATGTTATTTTAATGGACAAAATGTATTTTTCTTTCCAAAAACAAGAACATTTCAAAGTGACCCGAAACTTTTGAACACTCGTGTACTTCGGTATATACTGTATATATTTACAAGCGATGTTTAGAATTGCTGTTCTTGCCCTGTATAATGTATAGTTAATGTGGGGAGATTTTTTGCTGTTATCGCATTACATTACAGGGAGACACTCGCGGGGGCTGCTCCTCCATTATCAGGGACTTATTGAATACACGGGGAAGGGTTTTTTGCGGGTACGAACAAGCCTTTTTTTTGTTTAATGGGCAGAATATTGTGTCTCATACAGCCCCGCCAACGGTGAATCCATATTAAAATAAAAGCAGTTATCTGAAGGAGAAGCTGCAACTCCAGAGCTACAGCGCACCAAGTCTTGGCAACCTGAAGCAGCCAATCACTGACAAGAAAGCATAGCCCCGCTTTTTCACCGCTCCCGCAAGCCTAGGTACTGAATCCCTTCATGCAGGTAAAAGGGTGGAGAAAAGTCAATTAAAAGGGATGCTCGGCTGTCATATGCAATAAAATGGGTCGTTTTAATATTTTATTGCTATTATGTATTAATAAAATTGTAGACGTTTTGGATGCTTTATCAGCCGGTTTACACGAGAAGAGGCGCTCAGGGTTCATTCATGAAGGAAATCACTATTTATTTGAATGTCTTAGAACAGGAAGCACAGAAGAATAGATATTCCGGGCAGCGGTAAATGTAGGATATTTCACGTCACATTCTCTACCTGCCGTGAGACGCATCTTAAGTGTTTACGCGACTAAAGGGCTACCAGACCTGCACAAAAATAGCCAACTTTCCGACAACGTTATTCCCGTAGACGGTCCTCAAAGGCCACGCTGTGCAGATTATGGAGGCTGTTCTGTTACCTGGACCAGGTTGTGATCAGAACACGTGTGACCCAACATTCTAATGGGCCGAGCGGTCTATCATTCAAAAGCCATCTGCTAGGTAAATGGCTTGGAGGCTACGTGCTTCCGGTAGGTCTTCAGGTGGACGGCTCTGCTTTAGGATACCTTCACACAAATTTAATGTTCTCTGGTGCCCTAAAGAGAAATGAATGCAGAATTTATGTAATTGCTGATACAAGCAAACTGTCCCATCCAGCCTGGTGTATGACCTCAAAACTTGCTTGGTCCTTGGCTTGGTCCTTGTGTATTTACTTCTTCTGGAAAACATTCCACCATTTTCCATCATCGCTTCAGTAAACAAATACGTCCTTACATGACGTCTGAGACCCTAGATCCTCAAATTTTAGACTGAGGCCTCCTCCTAGACGTTTTTTCTCCTGTACGTTGTTAAATACTTTCATGAGTCCGACATGTTTGAGATATTTTAGTAATTATGTAATGTTGAAGAAGGTGGGGGTGTCCAAAAAAGTGTCCACTGGATCCCAAAATCTCTCGTGGCGGCGCTTCCTCCCCAAGAAATGTGTTTCCTCTTCTGCCCCCCCCTCCCATTACCTTGTGCCTACAAGGGGGTCTGGATCTTCTTGGTCCTCCTCAAAGAGGTCTATGAGGAAGACCAACAAGGTCTTCAAGTAGAGATGGGAAGCAAAAGGCATCACCACCCCTGACACCAAAAGCCCAATCTTCTTGGCTCCAGCACTGCTGCAGCATTTTTGTGAAGTACATACAGTGTCAATACAAAAAGGAAAAACACGCAAAAATAAACTATTTACAGAAAAAAATAGACATACGCGGGAGTGGTGGAAAAATAAAAAAGATCCATCAAGAGGCTTCAACCAACAAGTCGGTGTTTTAACAATTCTTCTTCACCTGCCAGCCAAAAAAGATAGGTGAAGAAAGGGGTAGTAGAAGGTCCATTAGATCACATGTTCTTTCCAGCACCTACAACCATAATGTGCCACCAAATACACATGGTGGTGAACATCCATGTTAGGACCTCCTTGGAGGCTCAAGAAGCACTTCAGACTGTCTCCATGGTTTAACCCGAGCATCACCTTCTCACAAGCCCTTCACTTAATTTTTTTGCCTTAGTAGTTTTGGTGGAATGCAGTTCATTTGGGCAACTAACTTTTAATAACTTCAACTTTGTGATGGGGCAAAAGAGAATAATTCTCAGCTGTCCAATGGTGGTGGAACCACATCTTCCTCCTCTTCATGAAGATGCAACTGAAAAAGAACCCATGGCCCTCATTTTAAGGGCACTCATAAAGCCCACCGCCTCGCTCCTGATATCTAGTTATAAAACAAACTTAACGAATACTAAGTGTAAACCGAGTCAAAAAGTCATAAAATTAGAGCCCTTCCTTTATAAGATGTAACATTTTTTATAATATATATATATATATTTTTGAAAAAGTTTCAAAAGCACATTTTTTCCTACGGTTATTTATTAATTTTTTTTGCTGACTTATATGTTTTACTAATTAATCAGTAATTTGTTCATTATAATAATAGTACAGTAAATTTCCACTATTCCTTGTTTGCCAACCACTATGACTGTTTTTGCCATTAGCCAAGAATCTTTAATTGTTGTTTGATTATGTTTTCCGAGTAGGAGAAACCTTGCCGCGTTCTCCAGTGATTAAGGATTATAAAGCAGGACTTTCATTGTTTTAGTTGTCAATTTACAGTGAAGTTGATGAGTTGCTGAACTATTGAACCATTTATTTTTCACCTTGGTCAAAAATGCGGGCAAATTTACTAAACTTTCCCAAGCCATAGAAACATTCCAAAGCCGTAGGGCACCTTTTGGCCCGTTGGCGCTTATTAGAGTCGAGTGATTATTAGCCCTTATCTGGTTTATTTGAGGGGCAAAGTCCATTTCTTCTTTTAGAACTCTTAAAGGAGAACTGTCTTGTTTAGAGCTGTTAACATTTTTGTTAACATGTAAACTTTTGTTTGTTTCTGTAGACCTTTCCAGCCTGATGGAAGTGTTCGGAAATGTCTTTTGACCGTGGCATGACGTGGCATCGGAATCGATCTCATGGCAAGGGCCATTCTTAGATTTATTTTGGGCTAAATTAGGACTGCTTGTTTGACACACAGACAGGAGCAAATACTTTTTTTAACACAACGGTAAATATATATTTTTTATTTTTTTATATTAGAAATGGGGCTTTAAAATCTAAATTGTTATGTCTTGTATCCAGAGCTGCAGAATATGAATTTTAATAATAATTTATATATATATATATATAAAAATAATATATAATTATATATATATATATATATATATATATAATATAAAAATTATATATAATTATATATATTGTTTAATTAAATCAGTAAACGTAATAATATTGGTTTATTTATTGTAAGTATAGGATTTTGGGAAAGTGAAATATTAAATATAATTAAATAAATTGACCGCAGTGAAACGTTTATATCTCAGACAAACCCAGTTTACTTTTCTTCTGCTGCTTTGTTTTGCCCTGTCAGTACTGCCCTGGGTGGGGTAGGAACTGGGTAATTATTTACTAAGATCCCGTAAAAGGGAGCAGAGCTGCCTGTGATCCATAGAGATCTCGGGAAATCGCTTCACAGCTCGTTAAAGGGCTACATAGCCCATTATTCCCTTTTGTTTCATTTATGTTAAATGATATAGAATCCAATTAGGTACTTTGTGATGGTTTTTAACCATTTCCGTGCTAAAGGGGCTCTATCAATGCACTTAGATAGGTGGAACAGTCTCTCAGCTGAAGTGGTAGAGGTTAACACAGCGAGTTGCAATAATATGGCCATATAGTGTGATGGAATCCCCAATATTTATGCCATAAAAAGGTGTCTTTTGAATGGTGTGCACTGAATTCCTGCTTTGTTTTGTGTATTCATTAGTTATTATTATTCTAGCAGAAACCCCTGAGATCTGAATGTTTTTGCTTTTTCGGTTGTGCGCTTTTTTTTTTTTTTTTTGGTCAGAGATTGACAAAAGCATCGTTTTAATGATTTCTGGAAGAAAAAAAAGTTACTGCCCCTTTAAATAGATTTTAAGCCTCTGATTATATTTGGTTCGATCTTTTGTATGTTTAGTTCTTGGATTTGGGTAAAACCCCTGTTCCGTGTATCCGATTCCTGGCACGTTGTTTTTTATTCTGGTTTTCAGGGTTCATTACTGGGTGGTACTGGTTTCTCTTACAGAACAAGCGCAGTGATATTTCTATGCCTTTCATCACCTTAAAACCCGGAATCCCGCGCTGACTCCTGCCCTCTGAGCCGTGACTCACGCTGTCATGTATGTACGACGTGACTAAACACTGGGGAATGATATAACATACTGGTAATACAGAGCAATGTCAGCGTCATGTGGTGATCATGCATATACCTGGGAACTTCCTGGCTCCAGCTATCCTGGTCGGAGGTCCCGCTGATTTGGTGGGCGGTCCTGCAGGTGTAAGTTGGTGGTCCCGCAGGTGTAAGCTAGTGGTCCCGCAGGTGTAAGTTGGTGGTCCCGCTAACGCCTCAGAAGACACAATTCTTAAAGGGGAAGTGGGGAGCGGGGCGTGCCGGGACATTACCTGTAGTGACCAGGAGACCTGGAGAAGTAGCGCTTCACCTGGAGCCTCCAGGCAAAATCCAGAGAGTTCCGAGGTACGATAATGCATGCCCCGCTCATACAGAAACCCTGTTGCCCTGACCTGTGAGTGAGTGTCCGCTCTGCCAGCAGTGGCATATTCTGGCTTAGGGTGGCAGGTCCATGGGGGGGTGATCACCCTCTCGGGTGACAGTCATTACTAAAACCACCCCATTTATAATGCCAAGGTCTGTAGTATTCTCCCAGCATTAACTAATACGGAGTGAAAATATGTGATGTCATATCTCAGCGCTCTACAGAAAGAAGACTCACAGTAGACCAGTAGGTCCACTCTACCATGGTAGGCTGGGGGAGAAGCTTGGATCGCTTGGATCAGGCCTAGAGGAACAAGCACTCTAAATACGTGAGTGTCGGCCCTCGTCTCCTTGTGGCAGGAGATGTGAACAGTGAGGTCACTAGGCAGCTGCCTAGATCCCTTATGTAGTGAGGCCAGCCCTGTCTCCCTGTCCTCCATTTTCCTAACAGACTGTTTCATTCGGTGTAGCCTATGACACAATTCTCTTCATTCCTTCACTCTGGTTGGAGATGGGTTGAGTGCAATTTTTATATTTTTGGCTGAAAATGCACTGAAAGTAGCTGGTGGGGGCAGGAAAAAAGGGACAAAGGGACATTGGGGGGCATTCTGCAGAACAAAGGGGCACCATGAAAAATTAAAGGGACCTCAACTATCATATGCATTAAATACATACGATGGCGGGAGTGTTCATTTAAATCTCTGATGTCCCCTAAAGCAACAAAGGTCTCCGGTAACACCTTGATCTGAGCCGGCCCTGTTTTGATTTGGCTCTGATCAGGAAGCCCGCTTAACTTTGTAACTAATTAATTCCGGAATAACCTTTCGTAATCCTGTTCCATTTATAGACACGTTGGTTTTTCCAAACAGTTTGAAAATATTTTGATGTCCGCACGCCTGGCTAGAGACCCACAAAGGTGATCGCAACACTAATGGATTGCGTTTGGAGGCCGAGTCGTCGGGGACATTAAATACTTGTGTGTACTGACCCCCAAAATGAGCTCAGAGTCATATGATTTTAGTTCCACTAATTAACTTTGAGCAAAGGCATTAATGGTGTTGGAAGTGTACGCTCATGAAGATGGTCCATCTAAAGTGTGACCATGTGTTACAAGTTAAAGGGACAGAAACATATAATTCAACAGATTAACATTGAAGGCACATCACAAATTTCTCCTTTAACCTGACACATGGTGTAACCACTACCAGTCGGGTCTCCCATTTATTTCAATAGCAGCACTTTTCTGCCAGGGAATCTTTGGGCCATAGAGGAGGTGAGTAGCTGCAGCTTCTCCCTCAGGTAAATAATTGTTTTTTATTGATTTTTTTTATTAACAGCCAATAGGAAAGAAGGAAATGCTGGGGTTTTTTTTTTCAAAGCACATAGAATTCCAGAAATCATATAGAACTCGAGAAACGCCGGCTTGTCGCGCTAAAATTAAAAAAAGGAACAGTTGATCCTTCTAAGAGATTATTTTGGGTAATGCTGCCAAGGTCAGCGAGGCCCAGGATTATCTGTCGGCCATTTACAGCCTATTGTGGACGTTCAAAGGATTCACTATAAAGGAGGCTCCATTCCTATTAACCCTTTTGGGTGCCAGGGTAGACTGCAAGCACGGAAGGCCTTTTACTAAATTTCTTCCCTTTTTTTTTTCAGAATTTCTTTTACAAGCTAAAATACAATGTTTGCACTGCTTTGTGCTTTATTTGGTTAGCCCGTCTTATCTATGAAACCTACCGATTCTTTATCTCGCTGCATTGCGCTGTCCCATCTCCACAGCCTCATCCAGCGTTCCCACCATAGATATTACAGCCATTGAGTCCGGCTTAGGGCCTCTCCCATTCCATGAAATTATATTTTGAGCTCATGAAATCTGGACTCTACAGCCTTCACTCCGCTGAGATGGCCTTGGCAGCACCTTGCACCTTTTGACGTCAGCTTTCCAACATCTCAGTTGGTCGCCTTGAGCTACAACTCATGGGAGGCTTCAGTTACGACCACTAAGTGACCAACTCAGCAAGATCTTGAATACACGAGAGCCCAAAGCCCGGCTCAGAGAGTGTATACTCACAACTTAGTCTTAGTCAACTAGTTAACCCATCACCTAAGACCCCCCTGTTACAGCAGATATGAGACTCTCTCCACTATCCAGTGTCTTGGTGCTTCTGCTCGTTAGATATTAACAAATATATATCTATTTGTTTTAATTTCCAGCAAAGTCCTTGAATTTCATGGAATTTCATAAGCCATGCGGACAAAACTCAGAAATCCAAGCTATAAACACATAATTGTGTTATTTTAAATGTTGGGTGTCTTGTTGACTTTCCTTGCTAAAACAACTAATATTCTGCAAAATGTATCCATGAAATAAGATTTTAACCCCTTAAGGACAATGGGCGGTCCCTAAAACCATTGAAAACAATGCATTTCGTAATTAAGGGGTTAAAAAGTTGGTTAAGAAGTAAGTCTTTTTTGAAACGTGAAAATACAAAGTAACAATATTTGTGTTTCCCCCCCTTTTGTTTTATATATATATATATATATATTTATATAGATATAGCATTTTATACACTTAGCTCAAAGCAGCCAATCAGTGGCAGGGAAGAGCTCCCACTGAAAAGAATGGAAGAACTTTTACGGGGGGTCTCAATGGACCCCCCAGCTGCAGTGTTCACCGAGCCAGCCATGGATGTGCAGGGAGATGCGCGAGACCAACCACATCTCCTGGGCGGACAATATCTGCGAGGAGGGCAAAAGGGTAAATGCATACGGAGGGGGGGGGTAGAATCCCCCCCCCCATGCATTTGCGAAAAGACACAATGACAGCTGTTAATAGTAACATTTATCAGTGAAATATACAAAAGCAGAACTGTGAATGTGGAGCACATGCTGGATCAATTTCCTGTTTGTCCTCATTTTTTTTTTTAAAGTTATTTTTTGATGTGGTTTAGTGTCGTGTTTCTAAGACATTTAACCCTTTCAGTGATAGCAGCGTCGATTCACAAAGTCTTGCTGCAGTTAGATTTAAATGGGAGCCCTACAAACAATTTACACTTTACCTAGCGAAAGCTGACACCCCCATCACATAATAAACATAATAAAACATACTAAACCTCCCAAAATGTTTTTTTTTTCTTATTATTATTTCCCTATATTTGCCAAATATATATGTTTTTTATTAAATGTACGTGGATGTAGATTGCACAAAAAGCAAATGTAAGCAACGGCAACATGTTTCAGTGATGGCCCAGATAGGAAGGGGTTAATTTCATGATTTTTTTTTTCTGTTTTTGTTTTTGCTAAAGAAACAAAATATAGGTAGAAAATACAAAGTACAAGTATGCCAACCTTTCTACATCCCCTTTTGTGAGCTACAGGTCCCATGTCTCTTATTGTCATTCTAGCTGAGGTTGATGGGAGTTGTAGTGCACATTTTTACTTAAATAATAAAAAGTAAATTTAATTGTCTGCGTGTTTTACTTTATTTTCTTTGTTTTTGGGAGGGCGCCGGTGATATCAGAGTGACTGATCCCTGCATGTTGGCGGGGGTCAATCATTTTTTTTACTGCATGCTGGTCAGCAGATCTCATATTGTCTTGATTGACATGGTGGCGAGCAGCCACGTCAGCGGATCTCCTCCATGGACCAATTTCTTTCCAGTGATCAGTGACCAGTGATCAGAAGTTCTTAGAGGAGAAGATGGTTGGTCTGCATTCTATTCACTGCAGGGGATGCCATTATTTTTAACGATAAACATGAAGCTCTCCTCTTTAATGATTGGAAACCTTAAACAAGGAAGACCTCCGCCGGCACGGGGACGTTGGACGAGATGATCGGCTTCACCACTACACTACAGAAAAGGATTAGGGGACCCTAACGTTGGTCCAAGGGTTACAGTGTATCCGCCATGTTCCATACACTGCGTTTAAACAAGCAGTTTATGTGTATTAGAAGCCCACCTGATGTGCAGCCCACCGGGGGAGCCATCTTAACTTCCTTAGATCCTCTTTAGAGCTGCATGAATATTTCCCCCATTATTATTCCTCCGCTTTGGTTAAGTTTCTCCATTTTGGTGAAAATTTTAAGGAGGAGAAGGGGAGGGGAATGCAAACTCATTGATATGTCACTTCTGCCACATTTTGCCACCGTTTTTGTCGTGAAACATTAATTTTATGCTGAAAATCTTAAAAACAGACAACACAATACGTGACATCCCCTATTTTCCAGTCTTTGCACCCAAGTGTCGGAGTCTCTACTCTCCAAGTAGCCCATCTTCTCTTCTCTAAGCTCTTCGTTGCCACTTTTCTGTCCCAAAGCCACCCCTGCCACCTCTTTAGCCGGGGGCTCCTCATCTCAATACATTTCATGTTATTTTAATGGACAAAATTTGCTTTTTTTTAAAAAAAAAAAAAACCCAGAACATTTCTAAGTGACCCCAAACTCGTGAACGGTAGAGTATATGGGCTGGTTATTGAAGATCACCCTGTCTCCCCAGTTGGGTCACAAACTGGTAGCCTACTGGAATGGTGACCTTATGCTAAGTGCGTGTAATATAAAACTCTGGCTTGATTTTAGACCTGAAGGGCAGGAATAATGGATATGTCGTAGATTGAGGAGCGATTTGCCTATCCCAGGTATCTTCCTTACCTTACATCTAAGCTTCTGACCCTCTAGTTTTACTCATGCACACAAATTTAGCTATAATCACAATTCTTTATCAAATCTGTACAATACGTAGATAAATTATGTGTATATATATATATATATATATATATATATATATTATATTCACTGATAAACCCAACACTATTTAATTTTAAGGTCAGCAGTTGCTGTTATCCGACACCGGGCCAAAGGAAGGGATTATATACAGCAATTCTGCTAAAGGTCTAGAACAAGGCGGATTAATGTTTATCTTGTTTCGTCCATGCCAGCAATAACATAAACAGATTTATGCAAGAACTTGCTTCCCGAAGACAATATCAAGCAGGACAAATGATTTTACTTTCATACGCCTTCAAGGTATAACTAAAGAGCTTGGAGATTAGCAGCATGGACTCCTTGTTACTACTTCGAAGATTTGTGAGTATAGTTATTGTTATCGTTATTATTCTTTTATATGTATTTAATAATTTGTATTTTATATTTTAATATTTATTTAACAATAACCATTTATTAATAATCATTATTTATTTAATGATATTTTTTTTATTAATTTTTAAGATACATTTTTATTTTTGTTTTATTTTCTAGGAATGGTTTTCGGCTCTGGCTTTACTTCACAGAAAGGTCACCTGCGAACCCGTGGGCTCCAACCGAAATCACCTGGGAAAGACCCTGGGCCATTAAGAAACCAAAAAGAGATTACTGTTGATTATTATTGACATCGCAATGGTATCCAGTCAACGGAAACTCTCCTTGGATGTATACGGTTATATATATATGCTTTAATCTGGCTGAGGTCATTGTGTGTTGTGAACGGCCAACTTTGCTCAATTTCTCCTGCAAGAAAGGCTGAATTGGGCTGTGATGGGTCTATTCACTAAGAAGCCGGGTAGCCAGTTGAGTTAAGGGTTAACAGTAATATTATGAGTTGTTTGTGAGAGCATGCAAATTTACAGTTTGCTGACGAGGGCATGAAAGTCCAATATAATTTCCCATATATTAGCCTTGAACTCGGAACATTTGTAACACAACTTTCCAACAATAAAATACCTAAATAAATAAATAAAATAAAACACGGCCTCCCGTGATTACTTAAGCCGGGGATCTGATTGGTGCCAGGAGGTAATAAAACAGCCTCGGGGGCCCAATTATACTTTGCCCCTCACCCCCTCCTTGAAGGAGGATTAAAATATACACTAATGGAGGCACAGAGCCCTGTGAAGAGACCTATAGGATAAAATGTTACATTTGCTAGATTCACATGGAAAAAGTGTGAGTTTTGGTGTTTAAATGGGAGCCGTCATAATCGTCATTTTTAAACATATACTCTACACTATATTATTATTTTTTTCTCCTGATTAATAAAAAAATCCCCCCCGCTATTTCCTTTTCTCTAGCGCCAGAGACTAACGCGCAGTTTGATAACCCAATGCGGGCAGAGTCCAGGAAGTGGGTTACAACTTCCTGTTTGGCCTGACAGTAGGATTTTAATGCAACCTGCATGGCAAATGATGAAAAATTTGCATAAAATGCCTGTTTTTTAATGCAGTCAGAAAAGATGTCAGATGTCAAATAACAGATCTGAATAACATAAAAAATAATTTTATAATAAAATATAATAATAATAATATGGATTTCAGCCTCCCAGCAGAGGTGGTAGAGCGTAATACAGCGAGGGGATTTCACCACGCATGGGATAGACATACAGCTCCTAAGACAAGACCAACGACTGATTAAAGTTTGAGTCTTTACAGCAGGAGAAACTGGGAGGCTCCATGGGGGCCGAATGGGTGTCAAAGCAGGTTCAAATTAAAAAAAAAAAATCAATGGGTTAATCATTGCATGGATTTGGCAACGAAACCCAATTACTTTTATAACTCAGTTATATAAAATTGGTTAAACTTATACTAGATAAGCCTCGATAAAGTAAACAACCTTATAAATGATTAGCCAGTGGGAGACCGCTGTGCGAGAAAAACAATACTTATTATTTGGAAACTTCTCAAACACCCTTGAAATTTGTAGCGTGACTGTAATTAGCTTTTAGATATTTATTCAATACCACAATTCAGCAGGACTTCTTACCTCCCTGTAAAACACGCCGCAGCATTTTAAACTTGTTTTCTGGTGGCTTCACGTGACGAGTGAAGAAAATGCCGCCTTTCATGGGACCAACAATACGTCTCATAGAAGAAGAAAAAAGGCCACGAAGGGGCATTATACTAAAGAAAGAGCATTGTGATCAGTCCTCGGCCTCGTCTTAGATTCAGGAGCCGTATGCCTACCCCATGCATGCTTCAATTCCCTCACTGTATTAACCCTACCACTTCTGCTGGGAGACTGTTCCACTTAACTACCACCTTACATTACTCTTAACCCTTACAGTAATGTATTCTATTTTATATACTGAAATTATACAGGTTCAAATAAAAATATAAACGTTATAAAGTTTCCCTTTATTGACTTTTATTGCCCTGCCATTAAAAAAAAGTGCCTTTCCCGCGTCTGATAGGCTGTACAATTCTTGTTTCAAATCCGATTGGCTGAACCAAGAGCCAGAAAGAATGTAACTGCTTCCAATCGGTGTCGATTTGTTTTATTTCTTTATATATGTATAATAATTATAATAACTATATATGGATAAGGTCATATCTCGTTCTTTAACAGCATTCTTTGCATCTGAAGAGGAGACTTTGGAGATCCTGAAAGCTTATGTATTTAACACTTCATTGGTTGATGGCAGACGAGCCCCCTGCTGGCGACCAATAGAGTCGCTCGTACAGACTTTTAACCCTTGGAGCCGGGTCTCCCCAGGCCAAGTTCTGCCGTCAGGAATTAAAGGCCCGTGCGTTCTTTTTTCTGCCTGAGAGGGGCAAAGAAATAATAACACGCATAATACGCATACTTGCCAACTTTTGCTCCAGGAGTCCCGGGACATAAAAGGGTAGGAGCCTAAAGTCGGTGGAGTCATGTGACTACCTTAGGCTCTACCATGGGGTATCTGGAGCTCATTGACCAGCGTTTAGGCTGTGTGCATCTCTAAGACAACACAACGCTGCCTGTAACGCATTGGGATTAGGCAGTCATTTTATGCCGGGACTGTCCCGGCAAATTCGGGACTGTTGGCAGTTATGTAAACACACACCCATATAATTACAAATCTAATAACACTGTGATAAACTAGTTACAAGGTCGATACGTATAAAAAAAAAGAAAAAAAGATCCCAAGTTCATGACATTTCGTTGAACGAAGAGGAAGATAAACAAAGACGGTCTCTTCCTGTCGATAAAAATGTCAGCCCGGCATTCTCTGAAGCATCGACACCCTAAAAATAAACTTGCGCCCCTTCTGCCCCTGTGGATATAAAAAAAAACTGAATTCACATTGTAACCAGAGAATTTTTATAAAAAATAGTGATAATGACTCACCATGCGCGGCAAAACAGAACACGATAATTAACTCCGACGGTTTGTCTGGCCAGAAATAGAACGCGGCTGCGTTGTTGAAAGTGATATAAACACTGGATGGTCTGTGCAAGATATTACGAACCCAAGCGGGGTCATCTCATAGCTGCCAACCAGCCCGAATGATCTGGGACAGTCCTGATCACCGGCCGTCTGCCCCAGAAATGTATTGACGTAATGTGAGTGGACTCGACTGTAGCGGGAGTATTTGCCCCTCTCTCTCCCGATGTATTTATCACATTAATATGTTTCAGATCATCCGTAATTGTAATAGAAGACACAGATAACCCGAGCAAACACAAAATGCGGCTTTTAGGTGGAAGATTTAAAATCTGCAAAAATAGAAGAAATCGGGAAAGGGGCAAATACCGTTTCACTGTAGTGATGAGCATCATACGAGGGGGGGTAAATAATTCCCATACCTGGGAACTTGTGGGCTCCGGCTACCTGGAGCTCCGGCCGCCAGGACTGCCCTCTGCCATGAGTGGGTGGTGCTGCTGATGCCGGTGGGCGGTCCCAGGGACAGAGCAGGGGTTAAATACACCACTGTCTGTAATGGGGGGCAAGTACTTACCTTCAGGACTGGACGGGGGACAACGAGGTGGTCCTGGCACTTTAAGGCCGGGGGCCACCAATGACATAACTGTGGACATCGGCTGGATATGAGAGAACGCATGCCACGTAGGGTGCCGACGGACATATCCAGGCAGTGGCCACACACTGTGTATGGATCGGTGCCGACCGGCAGCCCACTGGGCATTAGCCTGATAGACGAGCCAGGGCCGCAGCTGGTCTGTGGTCTGTAAAACACGCGTGTGCTTTGGCAAGCAGGACATAATTATGTTGCCAAAGTAATGCGAATTTGCATTATATTGTATTTATATTTTAAACGCCGCGTATCTTTGTAGCCAAACATCTTTTGTCTATGTGAGCGAACGCTCCTAATGACCGTTCCGTCATGCCTCAGATTTCAAAGCCCCGCAGAATCCGCGAAAATGTTGTGTGATTTCACGTCGTGAGGAGCTTAAGCTGTACATCTGCACCACGTCGCTATTCAATAACGTTTTAATTAATTTTAATCTGTTTGTGTTGTGGTCATCAAGCTAATACACAGAGAGGATAATATTCTCAGCTCATATAAATTCCATTAAAGCTTAATTAATTATAAAGGAGATTAAGCATTTGGCGGTGAGCATTTAACTACTTTCATCGTGAAGTATTGTGAATGTATTACGATTCCAAGCACAAGTGAAATCAATTAGGGTCTTTAAAGCAATCGCAAGTGTGTCACTGCAGGCATCTTGTTACCATACGTCCCGATAGTCCTGACTTAAAACGGACTTCATTAGCATTACCATAAAGCATCACCTCAGTGTGGTGTGGTCAGAGTAGAGAAAGTCACCCAAAATATCACATGAAGACCGTCAGGTGTGCAGATACTACATTACTGTATACAGGGCTAGGGATTATTTATTACTGTACAAAGTGCTGGGGGATTATTACTGTATACAGTGCTGGGAGGGTTATTATTGTATACAGCGTTGGGGGTTATTACTGTATACAGTGCTGGGGATTGTATACAGTGCTTGGGGTTATATTACTGTTACAGCACTAGAGGGGTTATATTACTGTATACAGTGCTGGGGGTTATATATTACTGTATACAGCGCTGGGGGTTATTACTGAATGCAGTGCTAGGGTTATTACTGTATATGGCGCTGAGGGGTTATATTACTGTATACAGCACTGGGGTGTTATATTACTGTATACAGTGCTGGGGTTATATTACTATATACAGTGCTGGGGGTTATTACTGAATACAGCGCTAGGGGTTATATTACGGTATACAGCGCTGGGGGTTATATTACTGTATACAGCGCTGGGGGGGTTAGTACTTTATACAGCGATGGGTGTTATTGCTGTATACAGGACTGGGGGTTATATTTCTGTATACAGTGCTGGGGGTTATATTATTGTATAGAGGACTGGGGCGTTATTGCTGTGGAGCACCCCTCCCCCCAAAACTGGGGATATAAATGGGCTGGGGTTGACACTAGGGGAGTCCTACCCCGGCCCCATTATGGCCCTGCAATCAGCTAACACTGCAGTGTAGATAAAGGCTGTATACGCATGAAAAAGACATTACAGTCCAAATGAAAAATTGCTTTGGAACAAAACCAGACATTCATCTAAAGCCTACTACTCACCATTATCTAAAAAAATATATAATAATAAATTGCTAATTTGAAAAAAAAAATTGACCAAGATTTATGCCCACAGATTTGATTTGATTTGAATAAGAAATGTAGTGCCAACGATTAAAAGGCATTATCAGAATAATGAGCCACAAACCATATCCTATCATCCACCGCCAGACCTATTACAGTCTCCTTCCAGTTAAGATCTAAATGTTCCCTTTGGTTTCTAAAATAAAATGGACTTCCCATTTAGGTGAGAGAACGAGGGATTTCCTCAAGCAAGCAGAGATTTCAGACCTGGAGGTAACTGGGTCATACCATAAAATACTCCTTGAAATCATTAGCCAGTCTGGAGCTGCCCAAGAAAACACTAGAATGTTGTTAACACCCTTTGAATGGCTTGAAGGCACTTTTCCCTCGAGACTCTACTGTGTTTCGTTATTCTGTTTTGTTGTTGAGAAAACTTTCATTTTCGAATGAGAACTTGGACCGGTAAAGCAAGAACTCGATTTAAAAAAAATATCAAATGGCCATGGAGAATGAACCATAATATGACATTTAAAGCGTTTTTTTGGTTCCTCACTGTTTGCCCCAACATTGGGGTCCAATGATTTGACTCAAAACCACGCAACAACATGTTTAACAACTCGATCAGCCACTCATATTCATAACAAGTTACGTGGCTCGTTAGTTGAGTCAAACAGGAATTCCGAGCAAGGGGATGGCTGGAACCTTTCGGCCCACTGCGTCCCCGATCCCACCAATTTGTAACCCCACCAACAGGGCTGTAATTTCCACTAGTAAGGGGCAGCTGCCCCAGACACCACTAGGTGAAGGATGAGCTTCAGCCTCTGAACCTCAGTGTTCTTCTGTCCGAAGACAGACCATTTATGTATCTCAACCATCTCTAGGTGTCTAGTCATAGCTCAAAACCCTAGCGCCAAACAAACCCCACTCAGGCTCGAGCAGTAAAGGCTGAGTGGCCGCCTTTCACAGCTGGCCAGAACAGTGTTAGGGGTCATGCCAACCCACACCTGAATACAAGTTTCTTGTTGAGTTCTGTTGAGTTGCCATCAAGTTGCTGTTGAATTCAACTTGACCACTCTAGACATTGACCCAGGTGTTGAGTTCGTCAGTCGACTTGGTAGTCTAAATGGCCATTAAGTCTGTTAGAGCTGTTGGTTTTAACCTTTTGAGTGCTGGATCAGTGTACCCTTGAGGCCAGGGCATTTTTCACATTTGGTGTGGTATAAATTTGCCATGTTTTTATTTTGACGACCGCTTATATTTTAGCGAAGGAAACCTATAGTCTTGTTTCGCCACAAGTTAAGCTATTCATGATTTTCTAGTTTAAGGTTAATGCGTGCATCGTATGACATCATATAAAAGCACAAATGGAAATAAATGAATTTACTCATTTAACCGTTATTATACCAAACACAATAATCAATGTTTCACATTTTCACAAACACCAGACCCTTTTTACATCTAGTTCCCCTACTTGTGGTCGTAGCTTATGACAGTTGTCATCATTCATATTTAATGTATATTTATATAAATGTATGTGTCTATTTATTTGCCATTTTTATGTCTTCATTGAATTAAGTGGTTTGGTGTGTGTGGGGGGCACTTGTTATGTCACAGTGTCTGATCCCATCATGTAAGCAGGGATTGGTTGATTTTGAACTATACATTAGCTAACAACTATAGACCAGCTGCCAGCTGTTGCCGATTCCATGTGAATTTTTCCTCCTAAGTGGGAAAATCCAAAAATATAGCTTAATTGCCTGCTTTTTTTTTGGATCAAAAGCAGGAAGGATAGGTAGAAAGGTTGAACTTAATGGACTTCGGTCTTTTTTCAACCTTAATTACTACGTTACCAATAAAACGATTTATAAAGAGATCCACAGGGTTATCTACAGGCATTTGTTAGGAATGAGATCAAAGAAACGTGTCTCACATTTAGAATAATTAATTTTAATTAGTAGGAAATGGCTTTGTAAATCACTCCTAATAGGAAAGATATTACATCATAATTGCCTTCCTAACTCATTGTCTCTGAAACCTCTGTTAGAACGATGTGCTAATGGAATTTACTTCCAGCAACAACATGATTTACTTAAATAAGTATTTGAGAATCACATGAAACCGAACATTTTTTTTTAAAAAAAATATTATTTTATTGGCCAAAATTCTTCAATAATATTGTGAGTAACCTAGAAATAGCTGTCTTGTGTTACAGAGGGAAAAAAAAACATTTTTTTCCCATAGAAAACTAAGAAACTTCTATTAAAAAAATAAAAAACAGGTGAATAAATTCTTATTCTGTGCTCTTTTGTTGCTTCTATTATTTCTTTTAGCTTTATAAATGATATTTAACTTTTTAAACCTCTTTGGTTTGTGGCATGGCCTCTACGAAGCTAATCACATGACAGTTTGCCTTGTATATCATCGATTTCAGAAAATAGTTTGGTTACATCATCGCGGAAGAAGTATGTGTTAATAATGTAATACGTTTCAGAGGGACTCATTAATAAATAATAATTCTTATATAATATATATTATTTTTATATTTTTACGGATCTATTTGAAGTTAGTGCTGAGAAAATAACTAAGGTTTAACCTGATCACGAGTTGTAAATCAATATAAAAAGTAAAAAGCAGGTAGAATTCCTGAAAACCTATATTATTGGGCTCTCTTCAATCCCGTCCCCATTTAACTTGTCCTTGGTGTTAGTAGGATGGGTCAGACGTCTGTGGTCAAGTACTAATCAGAAAGCTCTCTTGTCTTCTGTCTCATTGTACCAGATATATTTTTGGTGTTGGGTTATGATGTCATAGCCTAGTTATCCCAGGCTTTCTGTACAAGGTAATGTATAGAATGGGTCTGATCTGCCGGCAAATTCAAGTTTCTGTGGGCTGGACTCCTGCAAGGATCACGTTTATTTGACAAAACGTTGGGATAATATTTTTCTGTGAAAAGTTCTGTTTTGAAAAGCTCGCCCTCCCGAAACCCAAATACATTTCCAACCAGCAGCGACGGCCAAGCCGTGCGGCTGTTATTGTAAAGAACCGGTTACCATTTTTACAAAATCCTTCACAATGTTATTTCTTACTAAAGGATGTCCAGCTCCAATATTGCTGTTGGATTCGGATGAAGGGGGCTATAAAAAAAAAACCCTACAGAATTGTAATTGTAAAAGTGTATTTATTTACTTAAAGTGGACACAGAGATTGTATCACTCTAAACATTTTAGCCATGATCATTTTTCGAACAGGTTCAACCCAGGGAACAGTGATTATTAATATATTATACGCCAGTCCCATTTCTGCCAATGGTTCGTATTTACTGAAGGATCTGTTTGGGTCTATAAGAATAACACCCCCTTTGGTTAATATAGTGAGGGAATTTAAACATGGATGAGGTAGGCATACGGCCCCTGAAGCTAAGACGAGACCAGCGACTGATTAAGGTTTTACACCAGGAGACACGGACAGACTAGACGGGCCAACTGGGTCTGATGTATTAGTAAATATCCCGTTCTTACAAATTACACAATGAGTCACTCTAATGTATACATACGTTTTTACATTTAAATATCCTGCTTGATATTCTAAATTAAATAAAAGGTTCTGGGCTCGCCCGTCCCAAATTCCAGCTAATTTACTGTAAGTGCATAATAGTACAATAGTAGTACTAGCAGATGCCTGATAAATATTAGTCTGGACTGTATGACGCGGACACTTCCAGGTAGCTGGATTCCTGGCACAGTCCAGATTTTTGGACGTTGTCCACTGTCCCTCCCGACAGCCCTACTTTCCCACTTTGGCGGGCATCGGGGATTGTAGAACAGTTGGGGAGATCCTCAGATGTGAAATGGATCACGGACCCCAATCACAGCTCCTCCTCGCAATGTATTGAAGCTGCGTGATGAGATATGACATCATACCCAGGCGTTGGGGCTATAGTAATGCATTTGTAGGCTTATTGACTTCACAGTCTTCTTAACTCTTTCAGCGTTACAGGAGCGACTGCTGAGACGTGGGACATAACGAACTGAATTCTGTCATTGACCATGAAAGAAAGATTAATAGTAAGTCACATTCAGTGCCAGAGAGATCAACGCCTAAAGGGATGATGCAAGCGGTTAGTTTTATACTTTTCGACCGTGACACCTGTTTTTGTTCCCCGAGTTTTGTATACCAGGGATATTTGAACAAGTCCTGTGAAAACGTGCAGGGAGTCACACAAGAGGGAAGGGTTAGGCTCTCCACCAAACTCCATTCATGTCTCACCAGCATGTGAGAAGACAGAAGAGTCATCAATGAAAAAGGAGCCCAGACGGGGTGTGAGCGTGTGTGTGTGAGTGTGTGTGTGTGTGTGAGTGTGTGTGTGTGAGTGTGTGTGCTTCTGCACGTCAGCACCTGGCTGTGCCCCACCTGCAAATGTGTGCTCTCTCCTATCTGCGAGAGACACTCCTCTCCTAAACCTTCTGGAGAGTAAACATTTACAGACTTCTAATACTCAGCACTTTTGTGGAAGGGTGACCTGATGGTGACTTTACCTATCACTCACAAGTGTCTCCGTTTACGACGGCCAGTCCCTCTTTGGGACCTAAATGAACCCTTTTCCTCCCTTGTCTAGGGTGACCAGATGAACCCTTTAAGTAGAGACTTATATAAAATATACACCAAGCAGCCCAGTTGTCATTTATTTGGAATATTTATTAGCGTACCTGGTTTTTGCCCCAATGTCAGGGTCTCAGGGCCAAATAGTCGGGAACTGACCTATTCTACACTGCTGTGATCAAATATAAGACTTCCAGTTAAAATCTCTGCTTTAGATAATGACAAGTCAAGGTTTCCATGAGGGCCGGTATTAGAGCCATTTGGGTAACACATTTGGAGATTCACTACGTGGAATCTTTACGATGGGCTATTAAAGGGTTAATATTTGAAGAGAAAGTTCCCAGGTATGTTTTTTAGCACAGGTGTGCCTGAAGAAGATTCTTAAACTCATGAGGAATTCCTTCCTGTCCTTAATTGTGTTTGTAGAATCCCGGCAAGGATGAGGTCAATAGACACAATTGTTATCTCAGCGCTAATGAGCTTGGTAAACAGGCGATACTTAAAATGCTTTCGCCTTGTGCTGATTGTACCCATATATCAGGAATGCCCCACACGCATTCTAAATGTTTAGAGACTTCCTACCCCTTCTCCAAAGAATGCTGTTTTGTGTCCATTGTAGACTTGGGAAAAGCCCCATCCATGCATGAAAACTGACCCTCGCCACCTGTGACCAGCATTTCCTCCCCTTATACATCTTAGCAAACAAAACGCATAGCTCGTGTCTCCTGGAAGACCAATGTGACCTGACAGAATAGTACGCAAAACGTATTAATGGGTAACTTTGGGGTTAACTCTTTCTCCCGGCTATAAAGGAGAAAGCTATAATCTGAGGTCACATGAGCCTATAAAAACATAGAATGGGGACAAGATGACACGACTTTTAAGTATTTCAGATCATCCAACTAATTTTAATGTGAGGCAAAGGTAACCCGAGTAAACACACAATGCATTTTTTAACCCCTTAAGGACAATAGGCGGTCCCTGAACCCATTGAAAACAATGCATTTTGAGCCCGTACATGTATGGATGTCATTAAGGGGTTAAATGATTGCTTCATGTATAGGAAAAAAAGCTACCAACCCTACCTGGCCCTATGTGTAAAAGTAATTTCCGCTTTAGTTACTAAATCAATCAATTAACAAAATTAAATTGATCATTGGGGATAATTTCAGTAGACGCACCCAGGAATGATTACTGCCGAACAAAGTGAACTCGGCTAAAAATGGAGGAAACTTGGAGACCCTTCCAAGGGGGAACCAAAATTCCTCCAAGAACGCATCAACGGCTCATCCAGGAGGTCAAACCCAGAGCGCAGGCCTCACTTGTCTCAGTTAAGCTGAGTGTTCGCAATTCCACAATAGGAAAGAGATTGCGCCCAAAAATAGCATCCATGGGAGAGTTACAAGGTAAAAACCACTGCTGGCCAAAAGGAACACAAAGGCTCGTCTCTGCCTTTATTTGAACCTTCTCACGTTCTCTGTCCTGTCCCAGGGCTTAACCCTGACTGTGTGACAAGTTTTTTGGAAGTCACGGGTCCTGTTATATCTGAAGTAACGGTAACACAGCATTCCGCAATGAGGACGTCATCCCAGCAGTAAAACACAATGGTGGTCGTGTGATGGTCTGGGGCTGCTTTGCTCCTTCTGGACCATAATTGCCATAATTGATGGAACCATGGATTCTACGGCCGGCCATCAGTTTGTGACCAAAAGCTCAAGCGCAGTTGCGTTACGCAGCAGAACGATGATCTGAAGCACGCAAGCAAATCTACCTCTGAATGGCTCGAAAGAAACAAAATGACGGTTTTGGAGGCCGAGTCAATGTCCTGACTTGAATCTGATGGAAATGCTGTGGCACGACCTTAGAAAGGCAGTTCATGTGC
>VKOC01029066.1:0-16130 GCA_009364415.1 Spea multiplicata
TTATATTCAGGCTTTCTTTTTTTCCTAAATTAATATTCAGATTTTGGGGGGTCGTTTTATAATCGAGCAAATATGGTAATATCTTTTCACGCTAATCTTTGTGGGTGGAGACCTATAAGCTTGTTTCAGCAAAGCCATTTTACATAGCATTATTGACATGCATTTCCATTCCCTGAAAGTGGTTAATTCATGCCCAGGGATTTCTAGAGGTATATACGGTACTTTACATAGGGACTGCTTGAACAACATATTAACAAATGTAAAATGTCAGTAGTTTCAGTATCAGTTACCTGACCGCTTAATAACTGTCACAGACAGGACACTAGGATGGCTCCTAGATGTTTCTCCCACAGTAAGCATTAAATTATGAGTTACACAGAGAACACCATACAACTTATTGAATTATATTAACCGTATCAGAATTATTTAGGCACCCTAGTACACTATAGGTTAACTAGTATCAATTTATGGTAGAGTAACCTTTCTACGCTATACTAAACAAAGATGTGTAGATATGACTAGGAGTGCATATATCTTTTTACACAAACCCGACCATTACAATTGTCATAGAATTTCAGTTGAACATTGAATTAAATGCCCTGTATAAAATGAGGACAAAGAAAATGTATTGTTTCGTTTGTTTCAAAACATTGAAATGAATGCTTTGAATAAATATTTATTTTTTTTCTGAGTGTTATCCTTGGTAGTTCATTAATGCATAACAGATACATTTTTAGATTTTGTCTTCGTTTTATATTGTCAACACAAATTTAAGTTGATATTCTTTCCCTAAAACCAAATATCTATTTACATGATGAATATGTATCTCCAGCTGCAGGCATACAAAGTGGAAACATGCACTTGTGTTCTGGTGGGACTCTGAGACAGGCTTCGCACCTACTGGGAAAACATGCCACTTACTTGTGAGACTATCCAAACCACCAGAGCAGTGTTGAAATACACAATAATGTAAATTGTCATTAAAAACCCACAAGCTATCTCCTAAGTGTCTACAGAAATAGAAATGCAGTGTCTTTATTACGCTAGAATAAATAGCATTCATCTGCATGTGATGTGTAAATTAAGTATGCATAATAGAGAAATATTTAATCATCACTTGCATAAAACTTTGTCAGCTATAGTGGAGTAATGCAAGAATTATCCACTAGGTGGCAGTATATAATGCATGCATGTGCAAGAACTCACAGTATGTACAGGGAATGGTAATTGTTTTACAAAAGTACATTTTTTCACGATAAATTTATCATTTTGTGCATTTCAATGATGTGGAATTTCTTTTTGACAAGTGTACAAAAGGATCTTTAAAACCTTAAAAACAAATGTACCAAGTACCATAAAAAATGTTCATATTTACTTACTGATTTTCTGATTTCTCTGCAGTATACACTCATTTGCCACTTTATTAGGTACACCTTGCTAGTATCGGGTTGGACCCCCTTTTGCCTTCAGAACTGCCTTCATTCTTTGTGGCATACTTTCTACAAGGTGCTGGAAACATTCCTCAGAGCTTTTGGAACATATGAACATGATATCATCATGCAGTTGCTGCAGATTTGTCGGCACCACATTCCAAAGGTGCTCCATTGGATTGAGATCTGGTGACTGTGGAGGCCATTGGAGTGCAGTGAACTCATTGTTATGTTCAAGAAACCAGTTAGAGATGATGTGAGCTTTGTGACATGGTGCATTATCCTGCTGGAAGTAGCCATCAGAAGATGGGTACACTGTTCATAAATGGATGGACATAGTCAGCAACAATACTCAGGTAGGCTGTCAAGTTTAAACGATGCTCAATTAGTACCAAGGGGTACTAAGGGGCACAAAGTGTGCCAAGAAAATGTTCCCCACACTATTATACCATCTAAATCGTTGATACAGACATCAGACCAGGCAACGTTCTTCCAGTCTTCCATCGTCTGTGGCACCCTGTGTGATCTTTTGTTGCTGTAGTCCATCTGCTTCAAGGGTTGACATGTTTTGCATTCAGAGATGGTATTCTGTATACTCTCATTGTAATGAGTGTTTTTTTAGTTACTGTTGCCTCTCTGTCATCTCAAACTACGCATTCTTTTCTTACCCCTGACATCAACGAGCCATTTTCGTCCACACAACTGCCGCTCACTGGATATTTTCTCTTTTTCGGACCATTCTCTGTAAACCCTAGAGATGGTTGTGCGTCAAAATTCCAGTAGGTCAGCGGTTTCTGAAATACTCAGACCAGCCCGTATGGCACCAACAACCATGACACGTTCAAAGTTCTTCCTCATTCTGATGGTCGTTTTGACTATGTCTGCATGCCTAAATGCATTGAGTTGCTGCAATATGATTGGCTGATTAGCTATTTGTGTTAAAAAGCAATTGAACAGGTGCACCTAATACAGTGGCCAGTGAGTGTATAACAGGGATCAAACACAGTGCTGGAAAGTGCACAGGAACTGGGGGAATTTGGAGTAGAAACCCATTACTATCAACATGTGTCATATAATCACATCAGCGTATATCAAATAATTGTTTTTTTTTATCTGTAAATAAGGCAACCTGATAACCATTTAGGAATACTGTGCAGATATTTATGAGAACTATCAAATGCACTGCCTGCTTGCACATACATTTCATCCCTGCATAACAAAATGCCATGTGAGTCAAAAGACACACTGTTTAAGTAAAAGTTTAAAATCTGTAATATGTTAAAAGAAAAATGTGGTGTTTTTTAAAGACTTAATTTAGTCCGGTCATTAAATTGTGCCCTTGATATGTTTTGCAAGTTATACTTAGTATTATGCTTTGGAATCTGACCAGAAACACAGTTTGTGGTAAATCTTTAAATCACATATATCCAAACTACTAGTTACTATTAGGTAATAGATACTTTTTAGCATATTATAAGGTCTACTATCAAAACCTTTGCTACCTTTCAGTATCATCAGTTAGCATTTTTAGAGAATCAACGTACTCTACATGACTCCACAGTGAAAAAGACAAGAAGTTATATGATTAAAATGTAAAAATACACCATGTAGCTTAAAACAGGATCAAGGTGTCATTTCTGATCAGGACTCTTTCCTTTCATTACACTTTCAGACAATTTTTATGCGATAGACATTCTCCAAATTGTGCTAGTCTGTTCCCTTGTGTTAAGCTAGTCATATTTTATGTGTCCTCTCAATTCTCCCATGAAATGCTGTTTGAAGGTTATAGAAATCCTTTCAACAATGCAGTTTGCCTTTCACAAAATCATTACAGGCTGCATGAACATGACAGATAATATGGAAACATTTAAATTGCATAATACCCAATTCAACAACATACATATGACTTTTAAGCAGTACAATGTAGCTAAAACTTGTTAGTTTATCACCCTGGGAAAACATTGCGACAAAATAATACATTCTCTGAGACATGTCGTATTCAAAGTTTAATACAGAAAAAAAAGATTAAATAGGCTTCAAACAGTGCTTCCATTTTGTTTTCTCTGCGTGCTTACCTCTTGCTTCTGGTGAGCCTTTTGTCATCACCCTTGTATGAAACGTATCCATCCCAAGTCTAATGGACCAACTAAACCAAATACTGGAACAAGGGGTATTCTGTCCAAGGGGTTTCTGAACGATATCAGATGAACACTGCTAAAGTACCATTATAATCAGTACCAGTAAAGTACCATTCAGTAGATAAGGTGTGGCTTTCCGCTACTCATCTAAGACTGTGCTTCAAAGAAACTTGGGCCATATTGTATTATGAAGATAGTTAATCCTATTACTGTCCAACTTAGTCTTCCTGTCTCTTGTAGACTGCACCCGATATTTCAAGCCTCGGCTGGCCACTCAATTTCCTGGCCTTGAACCCTCTCCTTGTGATCTTGTTCTAGTGGATGGTGAATCTGAATACATTGTACAAAAGATTCTAGATTAACAAAGGCGTAGGGGCTGACTAGAATATCTCATTCATTGGAGGGTTTACAGTCCAAAGGAGCAATCCAGCAGTGAATGTACGCTGTTCAAAATAATAAAGGGAACACTAAGATTACACATCCTAGATCTGAATGAGTGAACTAATCGTATGACATACTTTCGTCTTTACATAGTTGAATTTGCTCACACAACAATTCTCAATGGAAATCAAATTTATCAACCCATGGAGGTCTGGATATGGAGTCACACTCAAAATCAAAAACCACACTACAGGCTGATCCAACTTTGATGTAATGTCCTCAGTAGTGTGTGTGGCCTCCACGTGTCCGTATAACCTCGCTACAATGCCTGGGCATGCTCCTGATGAGGTTGCGAATGGTCTCCTGAGGGATGTCCTCCAGACCTGGACTAAAGCATCCGCCAACTCCTGGACAGTCTGTGGTGCAACGTGGCGTTGGTGGATGGAGCGAGACATGATGTCCCAGATGTGCTCAATCGGATTCAGATCTGGGGAACGGGCGGGCCAGTCCATAGCATCAATGCCTTCCTCTTGCAGGAACTGCTGACACACTCCAGCCACATGAGGTCTAGCATTGTCTTGCATTAGGAGGAACCCAGGGCCAACCGCACCAGCATATGGTCTCACAAGGGGTCTGAGGATCTCATCTCGGTACCTAATGGCAGTCAGGCTACCTCTGGCAAGCACATGGAGGGCTGTGCGGCCCCCCAAAGAAATGCCACCCCACACCATTACTGACCCACCGCCAAACCAGTCGTGCTGGAGGATGTTGCAGGCAACAGAACGTTCTCCACGGCGTCTCCTGACTCTGTCACGTCTGTCACATGTGCTCAGTGTGAACCTGCTTTCATCTGTGAAGAGCACAGGGCGCCAGTGGCGAATATGCCAATCCTGGTGTTCTCTGGCAAATGCCAAACGTCCTGCACGGTGTTGGGCTGTAAGCACAACCCCCACCTGTGGACGTCGGGCCCTCATACCACCCTCATGGAGTCTGTTTCTGACCGTTTGAGTGGACACATGCACATTTGTGGCCTGCTGGAGGTCATTTTGCAGGGCTCTGGCAGTGCTCCTCCTTGCACAAAGGCGGAGGTAGCGGTCCTGCTGCTGGGTTGATGCCCTTATACGGCCTCCTCCACGTCTCCTGATGTACTGGCCTGTCTCCTGGTAGCGCCTCCATGCTCTGGACACTACGCTGACAGACACAGCAAACCTTCTTCAAACAGCATGCATTGATGTACCATCCTGGATGAGCTGCACTACCTCACTTGTGTGGGTTGTAGACTCCGTCTCATGCTACCACTAGAGTGAAAGCACCGCCAGCATTCAAAAGTGACCAAAACATCAGCCAGGAAGCATAGGAACTGAGAAGTGGTCTGTGGTCACCACCTGCAGAACCACTCCTTTATTGGGGTGTCTTGCTAATTGCCTATAATTTCCACCTGTTGTCTGTTCCATTTGCACAATAGCATGTGAAATTGATTGTCCATCAGTGTTGCTTCCTGAGTGGACAGTGTGATTTCACAGAAGTGTGATTGACTTCGAGTTACATTGTGTTGTTGCCCCTGCCCGTGTTTGTTCGTTCCACAAATGATATCCTCAATTTTTAAAAAAAAAATCACCTACTCCCCTGCTGAAACACGTCCACCTTCGACGACAGCTTCCTGCGAACTGCATCCCACCTGGTGGTCCCGTGTGCATTGCATCTTCTGGATGCAGCCACGTCTCTAAAACACCAGTAAGTAGATAATACACTCTCAGAACACATGTACATTGTAGAACCCAGGGGCGTACCTAGAGTATTTGGCCCCCTGCACGGATCCTGTATGTGGCACCGCATACACATACACTTTAAAAATGCATAGCTTCTATCATTAGGCAAACATTGATGGGTGTACAACATAACTGCTATCATTATATACTGAGGCAAACATTGACGGTGGTATAGGATTACTGTTATCATTATATAATGAGGCAGACATTGACAGTGGTACAGGATAACAGTTATCATTATATACTAAGCAAAACATTGATGTGTTGTAGGCCCACCACTTCAGTGTCTGGCTTAGTATATAGGGATGCACTGAAATGAAAATTCACTTGGCGAAACTGAAAATGACCCCCCACCTTTAAAACAAAACTAAAAAACACTTTTATTAAAAGTAAGTAACACACCAAAATTAGACAAAAAATGCAACAACAATATTAATATTTCTAACATCAATCACACTCCTATCATGCCCAGGCAACCAGTATATGTGACCCCTCCCACACACCTACACATCCATGCTATCAACACACCCTCATTCACAAACATTGAGCATAAACAGCATAACACCCATCACTCTCACACACTTACTAATCCACTCTCACTGAATGTTTTCCTACCTTTTCTCTGTCAATGTCACTTTTCCTCCTCCTCTTCTTCTTCCTCTTGGCTCTTCTTCTGTGTCCTGTCCTTCCGGGTGCGGAAGGCGGTGTTGTCCGGGTGCAGCTTCAGTGTTGTGCGCCAGGATATGACATCAAACCCCGACACACAGCATCAGTTGCCCCGCGCAACCCCAAATCAAATATAAACAAATCTTTTCTAACCATATACCTGCAAGTTCTTCGGTAATTGTTTAACTACAAGTATCCTGTATTAAAATCATATGTAACTGAAAGCATGGACCTGATTTAGTTTCCAGTGTGGCGGTATAAGTGTTTCTATTAATATCTGTAGTGTTCATCTTTTTCATAACCGGAATAAAATTACCCAAGAAAGTAAAAAATGTCTGCTAAAAAAGAGTTAAACACAATAGCAAGCCTTAAATTTTGCACAGAAACTTTCCAGCTATGCAGTATTCAGCATGGTTTATATAATACCGATGTGATCAGGTCACCTTTCAGAGAATCCTAAAGTAATAAAAATGCATGTCTTGTGTTCACAAGTTCAGACACAACAATCCTATCTAAAGAAAAGGAGACCTTTAATATACATAATAAAATCCCTGTTGAGTGTTGGTAAAAACATTCACTGTGAAATAAAGGTCATGCTCACTTATACAACATGCAGGAACTTCATGGTTTTTCAATGATATAATGTATCAAATCTATCATTTATTTAAAGAAATTAACAACTATACATACATCAGAACCTGCTGCTGATTTGGTTCTATACTAGGAGGCACTTCATTATTAACATGTCTTAATGATCACAGGACCTTGTGTGTTTATTTGTGAACAAGAAGAAATTATAACCCTTAACTATGTAATTGAAGACTTGAATATTACATTGGAAAGGCATCCGATTCATAAATGGGTTCAAAAGCAAAATTGTACATGGTAATTATTGGCTGAATCGCAGGTAAGTTCTTTAAAGTAAGATTCAAACAATTCTAGCATAACATTGCATAAGGATTATCAAGGTACTATAATCTACAAAATAAATTATTCATATAGTCTTAATCATCATTGTTTGTGTAAAATAGCTTATGCTAACTGATGCTGTGCACATGCACATTAATGTCGCAGGTCGGGGTGCCAGATTATGCTGGAATCTCTGTGCAGGAACCCTAGGTCTACAGACTGTGGTAGGAAGGCTTATGAGTCTTCGGGCAATGGCTGGCAGACAGGTAGCAGTTATACCAGAAAATCATAGTCCGTACTAGCCAATGTCATGGCTAGTACGCAGGAACAACAGGGCAAGACCAGAGCATAAATTTTGTCCAAGCCACTATGTCAATAAGCAAAAAAGACAGAAAAGCTACCAAAGGGGTAATATGAGAACATAGGGTCCAAATCAGTCCAATTTTGCACCAGATATACCAGTTTGTGATCATTCTCTTTCCAGTTTATTCTGCACCCACAATAGTGTGTCAGAATGGGAGTAGGCACCAGTGATGTATTTATCTAGGTCTAGGACTATATAGATTGTAACTGCCTACATGAACAAAAACATTGCCTGCCTGTAATCAGACAAGGTGCAATGACTTCTCGATTTGAATGTGAAATAGTGATGAGTAAACAACTAATTTAATTCTTTGCTTGAACATTAAAGTGCTTGAAATTATTGGGGGTATAGCCACAGAAATTATCCAACTCTAGAGATTACATTTCTTTAAAAGAAAAAATCTCAGAGTTGTGTGTCTCCAATGAATTAAATGAATGCAGTAACCAAATAGAATACAATGCTTCCAAGTAGGTAATTTCTTCTTGCTGTACGAAAATAAATAAACGACAATTAATTCATGATTTATATTACAGATGAAAGGAATTACTCCATCTACACTGCAAATTCGATTTTCTCACACAAGGGAGCAAGAATATTAAACCAAAAAAATACAAAAGCAAAAGAGAACAGGAAATTGTTCAGGTTTATTTATTAACAATGTTTATCTTTCTTGTCAAACATATGCAAACATATATTTAAGTATGCCCATGATATCATTTCATTCTGTCTAGGGTGGCGGCTGTATATACGATTGCTACAGCGAGCGAAGACCTGAAGAATCTGGCGTATCAGGGATTTATTGGGAGATCAGGAGCTCTTATTTGTATCCAAAACTGCATTTTGTAAGCAATATGTGTAAACATGCATGAGATGTTTGAACAATAGGATGGATAGTTTGTCATTAAGGGTGTGCTCCATTAGCATAGGCTGAGCATGACTCAAAGTTCAGCTTGTTAGACCACATGCAAGCCAAGCTTGAGTCACTCGCAACATAGCAAAATACTTAAGAGGAAAAATGGTAAGAGGAAGACGTTAAGATGACATGGCTTTGTCTTGTATTCAGTCTCATTCCTCTTCATGAATTAGTTCATAGCCAGATACTGACACATCCACTTACAACTGTTATACCATGAATCTCACCATCAATAGGTAGAGAAGATTATACACATGAGAGACTTAGAACAATGCTACTACAAGGATCTAAGTGTAGCCATATGCATATACTCACAAACTCACTCTTCAAGCCTTAAAAGGCACAACGTGTCTTTCGCCATATCCCTGCACTCCATGTGTCAAAGACAGACTATGGGGACTGTACTGAGTCAGCACAGCCCCCATAGTGTAAATGGGCTGGTTGAGGAGTTTAAAGATCTGCCCTGTAACTGGCCCATTAAGCAGCTGGATACTCAGAGGGCCTGATCGCCCAAGAGGGCGACATGCCCCCTTGTTTGGCAGCAGGGGGCTCCCACCCCCCTGGACCTGCCAACCTAGGCCTATTCTGCCTAGGCTAGAATATGTCACTGCTACCACGGGGTCAAGTAACTAAAGTTACATGACCATGCTGTACACCTCGATTACCATGAACCTGGGTGCTGGGCATGTGCAGCCAGAGACGGCCTTAGGCGTTGTGGTTCCCTGTGCGGACTACTCCTCTGGTGCCCCCCCTTCACTACCCCCCCTGCCCCTTCAAACTGTATATGTATAACAATGTGGAAAATATGTATAAAAACATATACAATATGGAAAAATTTATATGTTTTGTGGTAAAGTGTATGGGAAAGTGGTGGATGGGTGTATATCTCACCTGGTTTTCTCAGGTGTGTGTGAGTATGGATGTGTAATTGTGTAAGTGGGGTGCGATGCAGTGTGTGTTAGTGACTATGAATAAGTGTGTTTACATATGTTGGAAGGGAAAGCAAGGGGCAAAGAAGGCACAGACTAGCTGTTGAAGTTGGGAGGCCCCGTGGCAATTTTTGCACCAGGGCCCCGTGGTTTCTAGTTACACCCCTCAATATAATAATATAATAATAATAGCTTATGCAACTTCACATAAACTCAACCTCAACTAAAGACTCGCTTATAAATATACTGACTACTACCCCTACTACATCTTCATACACCTAACATTTTACGTGGCCGAAGTGGGACAACTTTATATGAGAAAGTTGTTAGAGGCAGGGCTGGGTTGTGTTTTTTTTCCCTCAAACCAGCCATGTTTATGTTATACAAAGGTAGCAAATAGCTAAATGTTCTTTTATTTAGACTCTGATATTCTACAATATTCTTCCCAAATGAAGCATATACATCATATAAAATCGGAACAGGATGATTTTAGGAGCTAGAATTTAGTTTTTAATATTTTCAAATGTTTCTATAATCCCCCAACATTCGCTCGTTTGCAATGCTTGAGTATACTTAATAGGTAATAAAATGCACCTCTCGTTGCTTCAAAGTAGTAAGAGCTGATCGCCTGTGGTTTCAAGGCTTATATTTTCTACCTTTATAATTTTACTGATCATTTAGTTTTGGTAACGTTTAAAGTTGTCCAGCCATTCAGAGAGTACCTATCTATCTAGACAATTTGCCGTCTGTCAGCTAGATTATGACAGCTGAATAGAAAACACTTTTAAAGGACTAAATGTGCTGATTGCTGGTTGTATCTTTTACAGCCAACGATTCTGGTTGACAAAACCAGGAAATTGCTTTTTTTCTTTAACTGAATTCTCTCTATATCTTCTCATTTCTATCGCATTTCTATTTTAGAGTGAAAAAAACCCCATGGTTACACGTGATGTTAGAATTGACAAGCTATTCTTATCGTAGATATGGGGTTTTAATGCCAATGCTGTCTGAAGGTTGTGTATACATTTTTAGCAATATTTTTTGTCATGACGATAGGTTTAAACACATGTTTCTGACTTTGAAGGCTGTCCCTAGTAATTCTTCATCACCTTTGTTTCTGTGTCACGTTCCATGTGTCACATCTGCTTGCCCAAATCCATGCCCATTTCTGCATGATCAGAATCTCCAGCATAATTCTTTTTATGGTACAGTCCCCAGAATATTGACAGGAGTTCCTTAAATTACAATTACACTCACACACACCGATTTTTCATGTATTTTTTTTTCCACATCGTAGCTTTAATATTCGCAAATAAGGAATGCAAAATCTGTCACCTGTCTCTTAGATTTTCTAAATAATTATAGAACACCTAACCAAATCAATTTCATGCCACACTGACCAAAGCAAAATAATATTTTTAAGTAGTTTGGACTGGTCCCAGTTCAGCATATACGACCATAAAATAGATTACACACCAGCAAGAAGTTAACAGAGATAGTAAGCACAGCTGTTTTAAAATATGTTGATAATCTCTAATTATTTCCCATGGGTGTATTTTAACTCTAAGTAAAGAAATCAATGCGGGAATGAACCTGTTATGTCTCTCTGGATGTCAGTTATTTAATCTTTTTATTTATTTTATGCTGGCATTTTCCCTGTTTTAAACTGTTTGAATCAGTAATTCAATTCAGGACCAGCTGTTGAAAAGGGGTAATGGGAACTACCATGATGATACATTTGAAACAAAGAAAATTAATGATTCTTCTTGGGAAAAATAGGCCTTTATATAGCTTTATATCCACAACTAACTATATTTTAGATTTTAGGTTAACTTCTCTCTTAGCGTTTCATAAATACCGGTAGATATGGTATCTGTGACCTTAACTGATCTGTAACATCTTGTACTGGACATAAATCTTAAAAGTAATCACTGTTCTGTATTTTATTTCCCAGATAGGGTCATAAGTACTTATGAGTGAAAATGTCAGTTATGTTTTGATTTTGATTACATTTTTTTCTGTGTTATTAATTTATCAATAGGTTTAAAGAGCTTCAAAGGGATAGATACGTAAAAGAGAGAAATGTATCAAAAAGAGCCATTGCTTTAAGTTCCATTAACTCTAACGTACTACAATGAATATCTGAAGGAGTGATAGAAATGTACATCTCTATTTTTATAATGGAAATTAGCCCAGATGTCTGTGTGTCTGCTACCAATCATACTAACATACAGTTTTACACCTAGACACTAATTCAAACACCTGAAGTTAACCTAAAATCTAAAACTAAAAACTAAAAAACCCAGACACTCACACTAACATGCCCAGACACACAAACACTAACATACTCAGACTTGCACTCTTAGACTAACATACCCACACACACTTACACTAACATACCCAGAGACCCATACACTAAAATACCAAGACACACACATCTTGTGAACCCTTGTTTTGTCCTAAGGACAGCACACAGTATGAGCAGTCATGCTACTACCACAGGGTCATACACATACCTGGGTTTGACCCGGAGATTGCCGGGTAAGCACTGCTCCTCCAGTTCTCCAGGTCAAGACCCGAATCCTCCTCTGGGTCGCGGGATCTTGACACACCCCGCTCCCCGACCATTTTTTCCTTGAAATGGGGGTGTTCCCGCCCACCAACATCATCGGGACTACCCACCAATGTCAGTGTGTGTTCCTGGCCGTGTCCCGCAAGGGAAGGCTCCGGGAAGCCAGAGCCGAGAAGTTCCCAGGTATGGTCATACAATGCAACATGAACCAACTGAACCCTGTCTCCTTTTTGAAATTAGGAAGATAAAGAGGAAAGTCCAGGATTTAGGTTTTAGCTTTTTATCCCTCATCCCACTGTCTTTCTCAGCCCTCCCCCTGAATGTGCATATGTTCCATTGTTCATTAGGAGAATGGCTAGGAGTTATATCTGCACCAATATGAGACATTATTGGGCCAGTAGAGTGAATGATCAATAGGGGCTGATGGATGAAACAATATACACCCAGAAGGTAGGGAATATTAGGCAATTCAGAACATAGTACAAGAAGCACAGTTAGCACCGGTTCAGCTAATTTAACAGACAATTGTGGGCTGGAAGCTGCTGCATATCTCATATTTAGGGGAGAAGACAAATCGGAAGCTCCAAATGCATTCAGTCAGGTATTACATATAAACATAGAATTTCTCAGTGGATAAGAACCATTCAGCCCATCTAGTCTGCAATGCTTTATTGCATTGGCTGCTTACTTTTAAGTCCTCAGAAATAAGTATTCATGAGGCCCAATGAGTCCCCTGTTCACATTGCCCCCAATGTCTTGCATTATTTATTATATGGCTATAACTTATGCAATTAATGTATGCATACTATATCTATTAAACTGATTTGAATGATGTGCTGTTTTGTTTACTGAAACAAAATTGTGGTGTCCATTGTATTTTTTACCATGCTCTTTGACATTTACATATGTAAAGGCAGTATTCCCTGTAAACAATGTACTATGACTTCACCCTACCAAGTATCATAAATGAGTTGTTTTTCTGCTGTTTCAGATCACGTTACTATATTGAAAAGGGAATTGTGTTTCCTAGAGGCAGAATGAACCTACGGAATTTCCCATGCACAATACTCAAGAAGGCTACCACTTTCACCTTCAAGCTACTGACATGAAATTCCATACTTATCCAAAACTCATCATGCAGCAACATTACACATGGGTGTAATAATATCATAGAATTCTTTTATTTCACAATCCGTTTTAATAATCCTTTCCTGTCATTCACAATGGCAGCTGCAAGCAAAAAAAGAAATACCGGTAGATATTATTAAAGTTTTCTGTAATCTCCTTCAAAGTGGTATGGAAGGTCACAGAAATGCCCTAAACACAGCTTTCACATCAAGCACAAGCATCCAGGCTTTGTTACATTCAACTGTTCTATGATCCAACTTATTAACCTCAGAGGTCCCAAACGAATACGTAGCTTTACATCTTTTTCTTGATTTGGCCCAATAAAAGGTATTCACTTCAATTAAGGACTCCACTGTCTCTAGGTATGGATGCTCCGAAGTGTATCAACGTTCACATTTGTTGGGGTTAAGTTATTATACATGCATATTGGCTAATGCATAAACAATTGTCAGGGTTTCACCCTACTAGCCCGGACCATGGATTATTTATTTTTCTGTAATGTCCTGCTGCTTCCACTAGTGGCCACCCTCCCCTCCCTCTGCAGTGCTCAGGATCGGATTACCAGGTCAGCTGGGTCTGATCACCTGAGTGGAACCTGGTCTTTATTAACCTGCCCTGCCCTTTAGTCAGGGCCTTTGCATTGAAGTGCATGGACCGCTCTGCTTTGGCCCTGTACCGTGTGCCACCCGTGTCTTGTACCTGAGCTACCGCCTGTTCCTGAGCTAACCAGTCAGCCCTGCAAGAGGGCTTACCTGCCGTGTGCCCCGCGAGAGGGCTTACCTGCCGTGTGCCCCGCAAGAGGGCTTACCTGCCGTGTGCCCCGCAAGAGGGCTTACCTGCCGTGTGCCCCGCAAGAGGGCTGCCGTGTGCCTCCTGCCTAGAGACTACTGCCTTTACTTGCTGGTCATATCTGATATCAATACAGTACCTTTCCTCCGTATTCTGTTGTGCTGTGTGTTATTTCGCCTGTCCGTACCACATCACTTACCGTCATGCATCGTGGGGTGCAAACAGAACCCCTTGTATCCCCTGCTACTGGGCTCCTACCCGACCTGCTTACCAGGGTCCTGACAACAATCCTTCTCTCTGGCAGCCGGGGAACGTCTTCTGCTGCTGCCAGAAGCCCCCGGAAGACACCAGGGAGTCTGGGGGATGCATTGGTAAGTCAGGGGGGTCAGAGTGGCATATCTGGGGGCATAAAACATATCAGGGGAGTAGGGTGTCACAGGGGAACGGAGAGGGATATCTTGGGGGGCATAAAGCATATCAGGGGAGCAGAATGGCTTATCTGGTACAGGCAGAGTGTCATATGTGGGGTGCACAAAACATATCAGGAATTATGGCCAAGGTTTCATATCAAGGGAGCAGAGTGGCATATCAGGGAGGACATAAAGCATATCAGGGGAGCAGAGTGTCATATCAGGTGGCAGAGTGGCATACCTGAGGGGCATAAAGCATATCTGGGGGGGTAGAGGGGCATATCTATGTAAGGTGCATTATTATTTAAGGAGGGGGACCTTAAAATGGCTATTGGCTTTTCAAATTTCTATTTGTATATAACCTATGCTGACTATGCTGCATAATAGATAGCAAAAATGTTAAAATACATGTATTCCTGTTCATTAGGTAAAATACTGTTTCACCATTCCACTAAGGTGTGTTTTTTCTGTAAAAAAAAATTTTTCTTTAAAATAGGACCAAACTATAAGGGTGCAGTCTATAATCAGGCCAATACGGTAAAATGGTAGTTAGCATTAATTAATTCATTAATGGTAATTAAAAGTATGCACTGGTGCTTTTTAGATTATTGATTGAGATTTTTTTTATGTGACAAATGCCATTTATAAAACATCAAAAGAGGCATCATTTGTAAAAAAATATATCGGTACATACTTTTCAAAAAAAGGTGAAAACGGCATATACCAATTTGAGTCAATTGTTTCTTGATATACAATGCTGTTTTCAAAGAAGTAGATTTTTAAAAGAAAATGTTTAATGGCTCTTTAAATGTTTTATTAATAGCATTTGTCACATAAAAAAATCTCAATCACTAATCTAAAAAGCAACAGTATACTTTTTAAAGACGTATATTAAACACTTTGATTAACTGATATATATATATATATATATAATATATATATATATAATATATATATAATTAAAAATTACCAGGTTCTTGTGATTTGGAAGAATGAGACAAAGATAAATCATGTCAGAACTTCTTCTGCCTTTAATGTGACCTATAACGTGAACAATTTGATTGCAAAGCAAGCTGAAATCTTTGAGCACACCCTTAAGCTAATACTTTGTTGTAGCACCTTTTGATTTTATTACAGCAATTAGTCTTTTTGGGTAGGAGTCTATTAGCATGGCGCATCTTGACGTGGCAATATTTGCCCACTCTTCTTTGCGAAAGCGCTCCAAATCTGTCAGATTGTGAGGACATCTCCTGTGCAAAGCCCTCTTCAGGCTAGGTTTCCACTTGGGTTTTTGTCCTGCGTTTTTTTCTTGATGAAAAACGCCAGGAAAAAAGCCAAGAAAACTGCCACTGCATTTTCCTGCGTTTTGGCGTTTTTTCTGGAGTTTTTCCTGGCGTTTTAGCCTTTCTGTGGAAATTGCTTTTTTTGACCTTAGGCAGTTTTTCCAGCCTTTACAAGTTAGATGTTTCACCCAGCTAAAAGGGATTAGGATAAATGGCAAGTATTTGCCCTCTCCTGATGTCATTTACTTGGTAGAGTTCTACTTAAACGCCCCGGCGGACCCTTTTTTCTCTTTTCTGTGGTTTGTAAGGCATGCTTTATTCCGAATGTCTGCTCCTCTAGGAAGATCGGCCCCAAATGATGGTGCAAATTGTTTGCTGTTGCTTTTGGCGCACAGGATCCGGTTGATGCGTCGGGTATTTTTTTGTTTGTTTGTTCCAAATGGTGTAAA